>CAEGAF010156145.1:0-25492 GCA_903067075.1 Micropoecilia bifurca
ATATGCATTTAGTCGTTTTGTGACAATTTTTGCCCTATGATGAATGAGTTATTCGTACTTTTTTCCACAACAGAGCCAAAATTATCAAACTTATATGTCTGCAAATGCTCAAATCTTGTGAAAAGGCAATCAAGTCTTGATTGTAAATCATGGGAATGAAATGCACAGTTTATTAAGGCATTAAAGGGTTAGTTTACTTTCTTGTCAATGAAAGTAAACTAACACATAATGATTGTGTAAAGTTTGTACGGACAGGGAGTTGCTCACTTGAAGAGAGCAATTTAGGCCATTCAGTTCAGAGAGTCTGGGAGAAATTACCAAAGAGTGGTCAAGCTAATTTCTTCACCAATTAAGGAGAAATATCAAGCATCTAAAGCAACCCAAACTCAGACTTTATGAGGAGATCGAGGGAAATGTAAAATTCCTTGTAGAGTTGCGTTCGGTTGTACAAAAGAGTTGTTCATGATTTAACTGTCGGAAAGATAAACAGTATTTTTTAACTAAAATAAATGTTGCTACCCAGATGCTCAGCTGAAAAAGTTAGAAAAACAACAATTACATGCTAAATGGAGAAAATGTAAAAAAAGAAAAATACAAAATTTAGCATTTGCTTCAACTTTCATTACAAATAGAAAAGAATAATAACAAATAATGAATAACATTTAAACTTGTTCACATTTTGACCCATCACAACCACAAACTTCATTGTGTTTATTTAGGATTTTCTGTAATCCAGAGGCACAACACCACACATATTTGTAAAGTAGAAAATTATATTTTTTGAGAACTTTTTAACCTTTTTCCTCAAACGTAGCATACACGTCACCTCCTCCAGCTTGTAAAATATTAGCACATCACAGTTGAATTGTTCTTTACTAAACATCACAAGCTCAGTTAGACTGTATTGTTGTAAGTATTGTTTTGTCTTGCTGAAAATTCTAATCCAGATTTAGTTTTGGACTTTGATAGGGTCATTTCGCATATCTTGAATATTCAACCTCTGAGGGGGAGTTGGTTGCAGAGTTTTTTCTTTTTTTCACTTTTATTTAGGGATATTAGAGTAAAGAGGGTTGAATTATTTGTAATAACTTCCATAAATGATTTGTTGTTTCCTTATATTTTACAACTACGCACAACTTTTTGTTAGTAAGACTCAAAGAAAACAACAACCCAAGAATACTGTCGTACGGCACTATATGGAAAGCAACAAATAGCGGATGGTTACCTATTGTAATGTAAATGGGTTACTGCAGAATTTGAATCAAATAAATTAAGTCAGCTATAACAATAACATAGTATAATTACACTGTGTGCTCTCTCAAGCTCTGTGTCGTCTTGGATTAGCCTTAACCCCCTGCATCCATTAATGAAACAGGTATGGAAGAGTAGATGGATGGATAATAGCATGATAATGACACTCTGGACAAAGATATAATTGGGGAAGGTGTTGAGTCTAACAGACTCATTGTTAGGCTTTTTTTTTGGTGTTTTAGGAGCTATGAATGTGATTCTTGCTTTCTGAAACACTTGCTCACCCAGCCATAACGATGAAAAAATCCAGTCTGTTCCAGGTGTCTCCCAAGTAACAGCGACGGCCAAAGATCCCAAGAGCCACCATCTTTACCACCATCTCCAATGCAAAGAAAATGTAGATGAATGCATCGAAGGCCTGCGAAAAGAAATGCAAACAATGAGGCAAGTGAAGCAAGATCACACTGAGATTTTGATCACTTTAAATGAAAGTTTAATGTCACTTAGCTCAAGCTATCATCAAAAAACACAATTCTCACACGATCCAGACGTATTGCTAAGTCTACCCCGCGCTGATCAATTTTTCTTCTATTTTATATCAGGCTAAACTCTTTAAAACAACCTATAATTGCTCATCTTGCGCTTTTCAGTGGCACATTCACAACTTTAAGTGCACCAGTTTCTCAGAAGCTGTCATATTTTTTTTTTCCCGGAAGAACCGCTCCATTAATCACCACAGATGTCCATTCAATAAGAAGAACGAGGTTTGTGTCCTGATGGATATGGACAACGTTATCTGAGTGACTACTTTTTTTGTATATCAACCAGCAATGAGATTATGATTAGAATCCTAAAGAAAAACAATGAGAGCTGAGTTTTCTGTTTGACCTGATCCAAATTATTAAGTAAAAATTAAAACAACAGAGGAATACAACCCAAATGACAAAAAAAAGAAAGATGAAGGAGGAAAAAAGATAAACGGAGACAGAAGTGAACATATCCCTATGTTGTCCGGGATGCATTATTAGGCTCAGATGACTGGCTTAAGAGCCCATTGTATTTACGGGACAGAATCTTCCATTTGCTTTGCCCTGGGCTGAATGACTGCATTTACTGCCTTGTTACATATTCCTGCACAGCATTATTCAAACTAGTACCTCTTGACAAAGTGTTTCTCAAGGCCTGAACATTCAAATGGACCCATTGCTGCTTGGTGAAAAGCAATTTGTCAGCCATCCATACCGAGAGAAATGCATGCAGTGTGTCTCAAATGAGATCATTTTCAAAAGCTACATTAGAGGGAATGAGGTATTTTTATAGTCCAAATGTGACCATAAATAAACAAAATATTTAAATTAAACTGTTTAGAATATGTCTGGTTTTAGTGTTTATCAAACACAGGTCTTCAGTTTGTTCATTTTGTTCATCAGATAGTAGTCAAAAAGTGCAAAGAATGTTATTTCATTGTCTTTACTGTACAACCAGGATTCACAATAGCAGATTTTTAAAATCTATGTCACTAGGAGGGGAGGCAGAGAGATTTCAGAGTTTTGTAAAAACAGAAATAGAACAATTCTTCCTTTTTGAACACAACATTTCAGCCATTCTTTGATTTGTCTCTTTAGGATGTATAAATCCTCACTGTAATAACTGTGTGACCCTATAACAACTTAACTTGATGGCAGCTCATGACTCACAAAAATCCATGTGCACAGCAGCTCTGGATCAATAGTACATATGAAAGTTTGCTATGCTGTGGTCACGCATGCACCATATATCATTTTGGAAACTAACTCAGCTATTTTTCCAGAGCTTGGATGATCCTTTTAATCTCTTACTGCCCTTTATTTTATCAAAAGCCAGTTAATATCATTTCTGCACAGAGCCAATACAGGCCTCCAAGGACCACAGTACCCCAATAGTTTTATTACTGATTGTCCTACCACAATGTTAACAGCACAGGTAATCTAGTAAGTTGCTTCCTCACAATTTACTGATTTCAGCTTAGTGTAGAGTAGTGCATAATAAGACCATGCGCATAACAACAAAACTGACAAATCTTTTTTTGTGCAGATCATCTTGTCCTGACAACATTCTTTTGATAAGCTACAGCACCCTCCTCTTCTCTTCTCCTCTTCGTCTTCCCAATTTCTCATTCAGGGTTAATCCCACAACTTATTTTGCACGACAAAAATATTTTACAATTAAATTGCAGGAGGCTGCCTCAAGTCTCCTTAAATTTGAAGATGTTTTGCTTTTGGGAGTCTGATGCATCAAATGGATACATGGATCACTAAGAGCAAGGGGGCCTGATTGCTGAGTTTACTGACGTGAAGACTGCGGATTGCCAGTGGCAGCTACTCCACGAGATTCGTTTTGTTACAGCCAGAGCAGTGGAAAAACGCCGTGAGCGGTGCTGCAAAGCTGTTGCAGCAAATTACATGGAGAACTTCTCACTCATAGGTTGCATTCTTGGCATATTGTGTCCAGTTCCACTTCAGATTCTTGGATGACCAGTCACGCTGATGTGTGATGGCCATACATTATGGATACAATCCCACTACAGCTACTAAGTCGTGCTATGCTGCAGGACCTGGATCTGCTGCTACCTATAGACAATTAACTTTTATGACTGTCTGGTGGACGTTTTGTGTGAACTGTGAGGAAACACTTTGACTCTATAAAGTAGTGGTGTCAAACTCATTTTGGTTTTGGGCCAAATCCAGACCATGAAGGCTCTTAAAGGGCCAGTTGGACCAGAATGTATTCACAAAACTTGTTCATAAATTGTTAACATATCAATGAATTTTTTTAAGGATTAATGAATCCTTAAAATTAAATAATATTATTGAACATCTTTTCAGTTCCTCCAGAATGCAATAAAAATCAAAGTATTTGTGAAACTAATTTGTAAATATTTGCACTTATGATGGTGATTGCGACTTTTTATTACTCACTGTTTAGATCATGGACTATAATCTGACTTCAGTTAAAGCTGAGGCAGCTGTTTAGTACAGGTAAGAAAGATTTTGAAATTTTTTGAAAAAAATCTGCAATAAACTCCCAATTATGTATTGGTACAAAAAAGTGCAAGGATTTGTTGATTTTGCATACATTTCCACAATAATCCTCAAGAAACTGGAATGACTGATTGATATAATTTTGCAGTAAGCTGATAAAAACTGAATTGATTTGAATGAGTAGTATAATATTTAATCACACTTGGTGTTTAATCTGGAATTTAGAGGGCCACATAAGAAGCTACAGTGGGCCACATTTGGCCCACGAGCCTTGAGTTTGACACATTTGCTGTAAAGCATATAAATCGATGATATACGTATTTGGCAAGACTGCGCAAAGAAATCCAATTTCTGAAGATTTTAATGAAGTGCTGTTTTAGTTGAAAAAGGCTAGAATATGGAAAAGAGGAACATACATTGACATTCATATCCATTCAGTAATAATTAACAGTAAAAGAAAAGGAAAAAGAAAAAGAAAAAAGAAAAGAAAAGTTTGCTTCTGTAAAACAACTTAAATTCTAAGCATTTATCCACAGTGCAACTATTGAAAAATCTTTTTCTTGTGGAGAAACACACAGTAAATAAGCTCCTTTCCATACAAGTAAGAATGACATAAAGATTTAGGATTTATTAAAGTTCAAATATAAGCCAGCACAAATTTTCTGCATAGGGGCAAGCAAGCGTGCAAACACAGCTGAAAAAAAGACAATGAGATGGATTATCTTATCAAACCATAATTCAGACCTGGCAGGATTCTATTGGGAAGGCGAGAAGTCTGGCCTACATGCTGCTTAAATGATGTTGTGATAAATAATGCAGCCTGCACACTTCATATGTAATCTGACAGTGGATGCAACAGTCAGATTCCCATCCCATGCTGCTTTGAGAGAAAGGGGAATGAATTTATCATAGTTATTTGTCACCGGAGCCGGCGTTCTCTTCAGTCACCCTATCAGGTTCCATCATCTGCATGATTTGTAAAGAGGTTGAGGGTGTCTTGCGATGGATCCTTTTATGATTTGATGTATGAGCTGGTGTGGAAGCTGCTTTATATGCCGTCATTGTGCCACTTATTTGCCAAGAGGAAAGGACGTAGTAAGTGGGTCATCAAGATTGTGATGGTGAATGATTTAAAAATGATGTTGTGTGTGTCTTACTTGATGTGATAGTGACAAAATGATCAGAGGTACCCGGATGATAAACGTTCACTTAATGCTCACATAGGGCAAGAAAAGAGATATCTGGAAAAGTTATCCAATCAGAAGACAAATGGCATTTGAAAGTTAATGCATCTTAAAATGCAGTAATTGTAATCAGAGTGACTACATTTATACATAAAAAATAACAATTTGGAGAAAAACTTAAGCTTTGAATTAAATTTTAATACTCTAGTCTAAGTTGGAAGTGCAAGTTTGGTATTTTGTTCTCTACAAATAGATATTTTTAAGCTTTTTTTTAAAATAGCTTTTGATTTTTCTCTATTTTCCAAAAAATATTTTCAAGAATTAAAAAACACACGATTGTTTTGACCTGGTTGCTTGAGTTTCGCTATGTTTTCTGAAAGTGTGGTGGAGAATGTAGCCCTAGGCGGAAATTCAACCTGTAAGACTCTTCCGGCATCACCTATCACCACGCCTTCATCCCAGCCAATCAGGACGCACCACTTCTCTACCTCGATCCAATCACCTGGCAAGAGATCCTTCAAAAGGCGAAGCAACCACCCGCTTCAGCCGTGCTTCAACCCACCTCCTCCCCATTTCCACCACCAGCCACTCTCCAAGCTCCGCTCCACCACCAGTGACTGGGCCCGGGGGAAAACCTATCTGAGCTTCGTTCGAGCCGATCATTCAAGCTCGCTGCAATTCTCGGCTCGCAGGTCTTCCGCCGGTGTCCGAGCGCCAAATTCTCGGTCCTATACAATTGTCTAACTGCTGTTTCTCTCTGTGTGTGAGTCTCTACAGATTGAAATGCAGTCTATAACCCCAGTTGCATAATTTAGGGAAATGTTTAACAAAGAGGTGGACAAAGTTTGATTTATTGTGATCTTTGGGTTGTGAAATAAAAAAAAAAAAAATGTATTTTTTTTCTTCTTAAACAAACTGATCCGAAAAGGATTATAAAGTGTGCAAGAAAAAAAATCTCACCTCTGTTTCAGAAATGACTTAATACTAAAGAAAGAAGAAAAAGCTTTTTTTTTCACCTATATTCCCACAAATTCCTTACAAAGTCACTCAAATGAAACTTGTGGGAAACAGGAAGAATCTTCTATCTTGGTGGTTGGGGTCAATTCATTTGCTGCAAATCCCAATGTGGCTTTACACATTTAGAGCTCATTTGACTTTCCTGTAGCATCAACACAGAGTAAATCATTTTCACAGTAATTATGAAAATTGATCCATCAATCCATGTCCTATTTAAGCGTATTGACTGAAGACGACACCTCCACCAGGCTTTCAGCTAGATGAGGTCTTTGACTTCAACTTGTTCATATCTCAATCAAGACCTTGTGAATTAAATGTGTCTTCTTCATGCTGGGCTAACAGAATTTGCAGAGGCCCAGAGACACATTTTAGGGCTGTGTTTACTATCTTGGCTCTGTCACAAAAACCCTTCCAGGTGCCATTAAGCAGCTATCAGAACAGGACCCCTACCTGGATAGGCATTGTGCTTGTTACAGGGTAAAACATGAACATAGTGTTTGGCGGAGGGGGGAATGGGAGCAAAAGAAGTAAACTAAATATACTAACAATACTGTTTCGATGCAGGTCACAGCAGAAAGGTTTTTAGCTCCATAAAAAAACCCATTTGAGGCAGAATTAGGTCGTCTGTGTCGCCACTGAAATTGAGCCTTCAGTGAAAAACAATTACAATCCCAGAGGTACGCACTGATTCCGCCGCCAGCTGGCAATAACACATTGTCCGCCTAAGCCCAACGTGGCTTACTGATACAATGGCAGAATATCAGGAATATGAAAAAAAGATATAAAAATTAATAAGAATAATGACACAACTTTGAATATGCACTCTATTTTATATATGTCCAATAGGAATCAATAGAAACCTGTTGGTTACTTTAACTGCCATTAACAATTTTTACAATAATGAAGCAAATATAAAAAGAAAGCAACAATGAGAATAAGATTAACTCTTTTCCATTATGTGTGCGATTATAATTAAGAAGTTAGCCAGCTGCATTATTTTACTACAGCTGTTAATATATGGGATCTACGTAGCATAAGAAGTGTCAGGTGTTGAAACAAAACAAACAGAGTTTGGGGAAATCTGTTGCTTTAGATTAGCTAACACTCAGCACAGATGCTACCAGACTTTATTCTGTCTGACAAAAAGCAATGGAGTTTATTATAATGGCTTAGATTAGATTAGGAAAAGCCTGCAGGTAAATCTGGATCTCAAGTGAATGTTCTCAAATGCCACTCGTGCCATTTGAGAATCTCCACAAACTCTCTCTCAAAAGTGGTTCCTCCTCTCAACAGGTGACAAAAAAAATGCAGAATGCCGCACTGCAAGACTTTATTAACACAAACAAAGCCCCAGTTCCCTCCTCAGAGGATGGAGAAAATATAAACATTCCAGGAGGGGAGAAAAAAAAATCTATCTGAAGTGTGTTTTTCCATCACAGCTTGAAGAATGTCAACAAGAAGCGGAGTGCGTTTCTGTAATTGGATGTTTTGTTCTACGTCTCCCTCAGTGTGATTACACGTCGTCACTCACACACAAACAAATGTCCCCCTCACCTGGAGTATCTGACAGCGGTCCGAGGTGCAGTCGATGTTCTCGCAGGGCTGGTACATGCCAAGCGTCACACAGTTGAGCAGGATCACCATGATGCTAATCCTCTCGAACCACGTGCTGACATAACTGGAGTTAAGGAACGTGGCAGGAGAGGAAAATGTGTACAACATGCAACAAACATTTCAGTTTGTCCTGGAGGGATAAAACACAAGGTTGAGTTAGAGTCAGGCAATTAAATGTTAAAACCTTCCCGTAAAAATCCATAATATAATATAATATAACGTCCTTGTCACCTTTACTTTTGTACAAAGAAGATTGTAAAAAAAAAAAAAAAAAAAAAAAAAGAATCTGTATTCCTTTATCCTTAATGTATACATTGCACCATTTTACTGAACACGATGTATAATCACCGGTCGCAGGTCAAACTGAGATTCTCACTGCATGACAAACTTTAACCTTGACTAAACCACAACAGACATGCCACTCCTGGCTAACCAGGTGGAGCTTTATAGGAGAGCCACCTTACAGTTCAATTTGTTAATTTGATAAATTAGGGAATAATGTTTTGCTCTTTGTTATCCTTGCTCTTTGTTGTTAAAAGAATGTTTATTTTTGAGGGGATTTTTTTTTTTTTGTAATATGTCTGGATCTTGCTTTCTCTTACCTTTCTCCTCTGCACCATTTCAGTTTTATCTTTGCCACTTTCCTCTGGAGTAACAGAGAAACGAGAAAAAAAGGATCTGGACAATATGTTTCATAAAATGTCCGTCTGAATTCTTGTTCGTATTTTCTTATCTAACAACCAATACCTTCCTTTTAAATAAGTGTCCTTAATTCCCTTTAGGTTGCTTTTTTTCCCTGTTCGTCTCTCGAAATGACTTCAATTTTCCAGGCTCACAGCATTTCACCCTTTTCCTTTTTCTACTTTCATTTTCTATTATTTCCAAGGAAATGATGGACAATTTTGCCCTCATGGCACAAAACAAAACTATTCAGAATACATTATACTTCAACAGGCAATGAAAAATCAGTCACTGAAAATGTATGTGCATTTTTAAATAGATGTTTAGCACCAGTACAGCATTTACCCAAGGCCCTGCCCTGAGGTTTTGTTTATAAATCATCAACAAAGACCAAGCATAAAAACACCAAAGATATGTGATACTCGATGCCTTCAGAACAAGTACTCGTTCCTCTTAAGCTCCAAAATGTAACACTTACATACACAGTAGGTGAGTTCGACCCTGAACAGTCTCTGCAATGGCTCTGAATATTTTGCAGCAGGGCCGGGTAAAACGCACATTCTTCCCGTTCCTTTTTCTTACACCTTTCACACCTGAACGTGATCCCCACTTCCACCTGATTAAACCTTACGGTATCAGCTCTGACATGTGAAGTGACTCAGCACTGGTTTGAGTTCACTTTCTTTGTCATAATGACCCCAGACCTTTCCCTCCCCGGGGAGCGAGGCAGCAGGCGTCTGACTCACACCCAGATGATTCCACGGCGCTGCAGCCGATGCGCAGCCATGTCCCCTCCTTCCCTCCCTCGCCGTGCCAGGCCGGCGCTCGCCGACTTCGACGCCGGTGATTTGCAGAGAAATAAAGGCAGAAAGCGATGCCTTTGAGGTTCAGTTTTTAATTAGCACGGTCTGTGTGAAGCTACCGAGTTCAAACTGTTTCCCACCCAGAAACTTATCCGTGCAAAACCGAAGATGTGTGTGTGTTTTTTTTTTGTTCTGTCTTTAGCAATGACATCTTTTTTCCCCCCTCTCTCCATGCCATCTAATCTTCTTAGGACACAGACGGGGCCTCCTCTCTGTCTTCATTCACTTCTCATCTTTTCTCTTCTCTTCTTCTCCACGTCTCCACCTATTCCTACGCCTGTCTCTCTGCGTCAGTACACATTTTGTCAGACACTTGCCCTTCTCTTTAAACCTATTTTTTTCTGTACGGAGCTTTCTGACCTTATCAAGCTCACCCTCTCGCTTTTTGACAAAACATTTCAAAATCCCGGCTTTCCATCTCTGGTTCTTTCTGTTTACCTCTGTGATGAACTCCAGGGGATTCGTTTTCATGCCTCAAGAATGCATGGAAGCATTGTAGAGAAAATAAATAATTAGAGTCAAAAGCATTGGGCTTTGTGCACAAAACTAATTTATTATCTGAATGAATCTCTTCCCGAAGCGTACTGTGTTTCTTATTGGATGTGGGTGTTGTGATGGACTCAGGTCTGATCATCTAAAGACACACAAAGACGATAGTAAAGCCAGCCTTCTATCAACTGCAGATCATTTCTAGGATCAAAGGTCTAAATGTCCCAACAGGACCCAAATATTAAATAAGCAGCATTTAGTTTCTCCAGTGAATTTAGCAAAGTTCCAGAAATCTACAAAAATGCTGAAACGCTGAGTTCCTTTTTAAATCAAAGTTAAAATCCATTTGTTTTTCGTGATGCATTCGATTAATTACTGGAACACCACAAACCACAGTATGTTTCTCAACCTGTCATCATTTTCCTTTATTTTGCAGTTGCAATATAATGTTTTTGCTTGTTTGTTGTTTTATTTTATTTTTTCCTCTAATCATGTAAAACTCTTTGAATTTCCTTGTGCTGCACAAATAAATTGCTTTGCCTCGCCCAATTCCAAGCATCAAAACCCTTCACCAGATTCAGAGCTAATAATTTAGATGACCTGTAAAATATTTCACCAGCTGAAATATTATAGCTTCTAAAAGTCTTTGGAAACCCAATTTATGGGTTTATGTTTAAGACTTTTTATTAAATATTTGATGCAAAAAACTACTTGTTAAATAGTGAATTAAAACAGGAAAGAAACAGTCTACTTTTCTCTTGTACATTTTTAATACTCAACACTAACATCTCTCAAAACTATTCTTAATAAAACTGCAGCATATCATCAGGAATGATTTGAATTTCATGCTCTGATATCCCTAACAGTGAAAAGCGTTTTGCTGGGGAAAAAAAACTCATCCCACAACAGAATGATTTCTGTTTCAATGCAATTAAATGATTTTTAAAGTAAAAACAACAAGGACAAAAGCATCAGAATGAGGAGAAAGGAGCCTAACCGGTGGGTTGTAATCTGGATTTAAACAGGGAAGAATATCAACGCTGCAGATGTCTGGTGGGAGGAGGTTCCAAAGTTTGGGAGCAGAGCAGCAGAAAGCTCTGCTCCTCATGATGCTGAGGCAAGCAGAGGGAACAACAAGGTGGATACATGTGTTGCGTTGATAAAAATTTGCACACTGAGTCGTATTATTAACGTGAGACATAAAAGATAGGGATTTAACAGGAAGAACATCCTGACTCTTAACCTGGGGAGAGGGAAAGACTTTGGAGCCGTCAATGGGAAGAGAAAAAACTATGGGAAATGGACTGTAATTGTTCGTAGAGGTTTTTTTTTAATTAAATAGGAGTGAATTTTTAATAGCAACTGTTTCTTAAAAATATTGCAAATGAAAGACAAAATGGAAATGTAGCAGTAGTTACTGTAGACTTTAGGATTTGATCCAGTCTTTTCAGGACATGAGTGATAACTTCGGTCTTATTCTGGTAAAAGGGGTTAAGTGGATTTACTATGTTCTCATTTTATTTAAGATAGCAGGATATTCTTCTGAAAGCCACAGTTTTCTTGTGCTGAAAGCATTTCCAGTATTCAACACATGCCAGTTTGAAATCCTGGAACATTTGAGAAACATTCTCATTGAAAACATAAAAATGTTTGTTCACACTATGTACTGTAATTTCAGTGAGGTTTACTAAATAAGGCACATGAGCCTAAGACAACCAGGCCTAATCTAACCTGCCAAAGTGCAAAAATTTGATTTACAGTTTAGCAAAAAATGAAAACAGACGAGTGCTAAAAGCATTTTGCATCTCTGCCACTCCTGTAGCAGTGGCTGAAGGAAAAGTAGTTTGCACAAATGTTAAAATATTAAGTAAAATTGTAATACATTTTTAAAACATATAGTCTGCATCTGCTCCTATGGGGCTACATTCAGGGCATCATAATGAGAGCATTTGGATGCATTAAACAGAAACGAGAACGCTTTTGCTTAATGCCACGTCGGCACGACTCAAAGTCAGGCCTTTCAGGCGGCGTTCTGCGCTCTAATGTCTCTGCAGCCGTGTACAGTATCCGAGTCCATGCACTTGTACATGCGTTCCTGTGAATCCCCTCGGGATCAGTCCCATTGAAACTGAATTAAAATGACATCTAGCTTCTCACTGTGGCGCTGAAGCCTGTCCCTGCCTCTTCTCCTAATGAGAACTCAGCATGATGGGTCACACGCTGTTACACATATTCACACATGCTCGCATGTCGTCCCAGCACACACCAGGACTTGTGGCTGTCTCTTGCTTAACAAAGAACAAAACACCAAAACACACCCAACAACAGACAGGCGGTCATACATGGACTCATCCACTGACATTTTTCAAGGACGGCTATGGTTGCATCAAACGGGTAAATTTCTTCACATACTTTTTTTGTCACCTTATAAAGAGCTACAGTGGCAACGTGGACGACAACTTCAACAAAATGTGTGTGGCTCGTTGAAGAGAGTCCCAGCTGCTGGAGGAAGGAGCCGTCGCTGCAGTTTGGCATCGTCTCTGCTGACCGACGTTCAGGCTGATGCAGACGGTAGCTGGCCCTCTGTTGACACCAAATACTTCATGGCTACTGTGTTTTGCCCTTGCCTCTCTCCTTGTCACTTTCCTATCTGCATTCCCCCTAAGTAATGCGTGAGTAAGGCGAGTTGCCAAGGAGCTCCCCACCTGCCTAATTCAGCTCACGTTGCTCGTTTTATCCCCCTTAATTTTCTAGTGTCTTGTTGGAAAGTTGATCAGCGCGTCTTCCTGTGTGGCAGAGCTGCTGCTTTCCAGGATCTTGGCTTGATGCTGATGTTGCTCTGTCCGTCCTTCTTTAGAGCCTGCCAGTTTTTTTTTTAAATCTCTTCAGTTTTATGCTTAGTCCTCGCTCTTCTTCTTCTCTGTTTGTGTCACGATTTAACCTTTCCATCAACTGCAATCCCTCATATACTAATAACAAGAAAGTTGCAAACCAAAAGAAAATTGCATGTTCAGTGTTACTGTATCTGTGCGTCCAGCTGTGCAAGTGCTTACAGTTAACCTTTAATAATGACAGGAGGCTATGCTCACACTGTTCACAACAAAGCCCTTCCCTCTGCATTACAGTGGGGTAAAAGCTCCCCTGCTAAACTAGCTCCATCCTAAAAGCTTGAAGCAAAGGTCCTGTAAGTGCTGCAATGCTTGTCTCAGCAAATGCAATGTTCACATTTCCATTCTTTTTTCAAAAAGTTTCCCTAAGAGGACAAACCCACATTACCCCGCTTGCTATCAAAACACCATTAGACATTTGATGGATTCAATTTTTGCATACTTACACAAGCACTAAAATGTATCTTTAGTTAATAACATGTTGGCAGTCTATAGGAACAGACCTTATTTAAGCTAAAAGTGCTGCAGTAAACACATTTGATTCAAATTCGGCCTTATTTCTTGCAGCAAAAAAAAGCACACTTATTTCGTTAACAGCTCAATCGGGATTTGGGGCTGGCTACAACGGTTGAGGATAATGTTATTCAAAACAAAATGTTATCCAAGTCCGAGGATCTACATTAAAAACAAAAAGGTACAGATAGAATGAGTTTCACTGAACAATATGTATTTCTGAAAAAAAGGCTTGCTGAAAGTAAGAATAAGGAATTTCAGAACAAGCTGCAAAATGTAGTAGTTTTGTAAGTATCTTAATTACTGCGTCAAAATAATTTGTCCAGCTCTTTTTTTAATTGCTTTCTAAATGTTGACTGAAAGTTTGGAACTTTTCATATTTTCAAACGCTCCAACCCTGCAGTGGGCTGCACAGTGGCACAGTTGGTAGAGCTGTTGCCTTACAGCAAGAAGGTTCTGGGTTCAATTCCCAGCCCTGGTCTTTCCGCATGGAGTTTGCATGTTCTCCCTGTGCATTCGTGGGTTTTCTCCAGGTACTCCAGTTTCCTCCCACAGTCCAAAAACATGACTGACAGGTTAATTTGTCTGTCCAAATTGTCCCTGGGTGTGAGTGTGTGTGTGCATGGTTGTTTGTCTCAGTGTTGCCCTGCGACAGACTGGCAACCTGTCCAGGGTGAACTCCACCTCTCGCCCTCCAATTGGCAGAAGATAGGCACCAGCAACCCTCCCAACCCCACTAAGGGACAAGGGTGTAAAGAAAATGGATGGATGGACAACCCTGCAGTATTTACCCAGTGAGGCACCCTCAACACCGACTTCCACAAAATTATTCATAAAATGCTTCAAAACCACAAACTGACATCACACTAATGTTCTTATTATCACAGTAAAATCACAAGGGTTCAAATTTAAATCAAAAAACTTTACACAAAACATTAAGCCACACATTCGCTACCTTTGTTTTCTTAGTAACCAGTCAGGAATTCAACAAAAAACCAGTAAATCATAATTGTAACTGAGAGAGTCTGGTCTTGCACAGCGGCCTCAGATTTTAATTTTAATTTTAATCTAATAGAACTATGCGCATAAGGAATGTGGTGAAAGTTGCAGGTATAAAATATTTGCTAGCACTTCTGCTGGTCTCCAGCTTGTTAAGTCAGTGGCACATATGGTGCTGTAAAATATTCATTTGTGAACAAGTTCTATTGGTGTTTGTAGTTAGCAAAAGAAAAAAAAGGGAAAATTCCACTATTTTCTGACTTGCAACTATTGCTTGATTGACTGCATGAAGTAATCGATATGAACAAATATTACAATCATAAAAAAACAAACAAATGCTATAAACTTTTTACTCTTACTTTGTACAAGGTGCAGAGATGATTAACAATAACACTAGATTAAAACATAGTTTGGAAGGCAGCGCCTGAATTCTGTTTTGGGAAAGGCAAATGTAGTTCAAAAGGAAAGGAAAACACTCAGGAGAGAGACCTTGTTACAGAAAACAAGAAAGAGTAATTTAATAATTAACCCTGTGATCTGTTTAGTGCTTACAAAACTGCAACAAAAGCACAGCATGAAGTGCTAATGCCCAAACTACTGAGGCAAATGACAAGCTAGCGTATGAAAGTAAGGACAGACTCAAACTCCCAGACTAACCTTGCACTTTTTAGTATTTTCACCACATCTCATAACAAGCCTTTAACCAAAGCCATGGGAGCAGACATGTTTTATGAATTACAGGGTCATAAAACATTGGAAAAGGTTACCTGCTCTAAAAAGTTCTGATAGCAAAGACACACAATCCACTGAATGTAGTAATTCATGCCTTTTGTTAAACACCATTAAACATTTAGAGCACTGGAAGAAAACTGATTCACTGTGAACAGGAATATAGGAAAACCTGTAGGCAGACATAGAGACATTTTATTTTTTTTATATATATATACAAGTGATTCGGTTCAACCGTGTTGGTGTGCAAACAATTCTCATTAAGTCATCCCATCATTTTTAAGATCTCTGGCCTGCTTTGCTTTTTTTTTCCCAAACTGCTTTAATGAATCTTTCATGCCTTCATCTGTTTGCACTGTGGTTGTTCATCTACCTCTGTGAGAATTCAATATTTAGCCCCTTCCTTCAAGGAAGACTGGTTGCAATAACAAGCAGCTTTAATCTGCAAAGAAATTGTAAACTTACAAAAAGTAATTTGGTGTAAAATACTCATACTTCTTGAAGATTTATAATTTATCATGTTAGAATCATTAAAAAATATATTTTATTGCAGACTTTTGGAATACACCACACAAAAAGATTATTTTCCTGTTACCTTTTTATTTCAGCTTGATGTTTTTGCTTTATAAGCTTTTCAATTCAAAGTGAATTGCATTAAAAATATTTTTTAACTTATACTGTAGACAAAGTGATTACAATGCAAACAGGTTTTGTGCTATTCACATTTTAAACATGAAGATGTTTAAAATAAGTATAAAAATGTAATAAATATGGTGTGCATTTCTATTTTGAAACCTATAAATATATCATTTACCTAATTAGTTAATAGAGCCCATTCATAAGTATTGACTTGGATTGTAGGGGTTGTAGCAACTTTTAAAATTATTGTATGCTAGCGCTTCACATTGATGTGCTACTTGGTGTTGCTCTTTTAAGTAAAACTCCATTAACACTCCCTAAACTTTGTGGTTGTACAGTTGAAGATGTATGAATACTTTAACAAGTAGCTCCATAAAATCTAAACCTAAAAGATTATTATTGTATAATTATTCTAATTCTTCAACGTTGTATCGCTGTTCAAGTTCCATACTTGCAACTTTTGCTGGGTGACGTTGCCATATTAAAATACAATATTTCATGTCATGATGACAATAGGAAAGCTTAGTTTCCCTGGAATAATAATAATAGTAATAAAAAAATCTAATATTATGATAGTTTGAAAATGAAATGATACAATTTCTAAAGGGATTAGCTCCTTTTCCATCCAGCTGGTAATTGTGTTTAAATTCCTAGTTTTGTGCAGCATGTGCATTTACAGACATACGAGGATTACATTTTCCATCCGGTTTATGAAAGCTTGTGGTCTCTGCGCGGCGTGTTGTCTCTCCCCTCATATCAGCTGTGCACAGCAGGTGCCGTGCTCCAGTACATTGCTGCTCCTAGTGAAGCAGAATGTATTGCAGATACCATGGGAAATATAAGCTGATGCATTCTGTGCCCGTCTGCCCTGTTTGTGCGAGTGAGGAAGAGGAAGCCAGATAGAGGAAGAACATGACTAAGGAAGATAGAGGGGGAGGTGGAGGAAAGACAGGCAGAGGGATACCAGCGTAAACCCAATGCGTGCAAGGGAACAATCCGATTGTGGTAGAAATGAGCCCAGAATTTTGAAAGAGGCAGAGACGATAAAGACTAAAGCATTTCCAGGGTGTGGTGAACCAGACAGCGTCGTTTGCAGCGAACGCACGGCTCGATTCGAATTCGATATCGGGTGAGACAGCTGGAAACATAAGGAAAGGAGAGCGAGGGGATGATAAAGAAATGTGATGACAGGACTGTGCTGCCAACATCTCCAGGGACCTTTCAGACAGTGATCTGACAAGCGACCATCCTCAGCAACCCTCAGCTTCCCTCCTGCCACCTGTCCTTCTGTCTGTTAGTCATTCTCAAGAAAAGAAAAGAAAAAGAAACATAAATATACATGTCCTTGTGAGAAAGTTATGTTGTGAATAATAAATTGCGGGTTTTGAAGAAATGCTTGTGACAATCCTGCGGCTTGGGCCTCAGAACTCAAGAGCATTTTGAACCTCTTTAGTTTTTCATAACAACTCGACTGGTCTCGTGCGGCGGTGCCATCTGCTCTGTGATCTCTCCACCACTTCCCCACCTCCTTACAGCTGCTGTGACATGAAGTGAATGTCAGAGGAGCAGCTCTGGACATTGTCTGCTTGTGCTGTGAAACATGACACTGAGAGATGCAAGGAAGGAAAAACAAAAAAACAGCAGCAACGCTCTTGGTTTTGATGAAACTAGATCTTGCAAATATCTCTGATAATTGGATCTGATCTTGATGTTTTAATGTCCCCTTGAACAACCTTCTTTTCTTATTTCCTCTTTATAATCTGACTCATTTATCTTCTACCTTTGTTCTTAGCAAAGCATATAAGGGGATGTTTGAGTCACAAAGTGTGCTTAAACTCTACTTTTTATCTGCGTTCATTTAAGCTACGACTGGCACATCATGTGCAGATCAACTTTCTCTTTCTGAGCTGCCAATTCCGATTTGGTCTGATTATGATTTTTTTTTCTCTAAAGAACCAAAGTACATAAAAGAGAAAAATAATTATTATTTTGACCTATTTTAATCCAACAGAAAATTAATAAATTGTAAGACTATGTTCATTTTTGTGTCAGAGTCCCTGCACTTTAGCTGATTTTAAGAATTGTAAAAGAAAAAAAATGTGACTTAAAAGATGAAGCTTATAGAATCATTTGTGAACCAAAACTAGAGTTATTACTTTTGATGCATTTATTGCAGAGAGGAAATATTAATCTGAATTTCAGTCGGCTTCTGGTCTGTTAATCACAAATTACTGCAGATCAAATCTCGAGTCAACTGACTGATGTCATCTCAGTTGCTTCACATAATTACTCCAAATTTTCTTATTATGAACAGTATACAGTGGATACCAATGTCTTAGCAATGTGCAGGTGAATTGCTAAAATACACCAAATCCAGAGGCTTGCGTATTTTAGCTGGGATATATAACTGCCATATTGATTCTCTCTAGAAAAGCTTAGAACTGCCAATGTCAATAATTTCCAGCTTTCCAGTGCTGCATTGTCATTCTACTATTTTAGATGCCTCACGACAACGTCCTCCGAATTGTGAATTTTCAGTGAATAATTCTGATTCACGTTCCACAGAAACATCTGTGACAACATGAATAATCAAATACTGAACTGCAACCAGATGGGAGGCAAATGTTGAGTAAATAAAAAAACTTAAATTGGCTGAAAAAAGTTAATGTACAGAATATGTTTCATATCACACTAAAATATAAATCTTAAAAAAGGCCAGTAGTAGGAATTTATTTTGCAGAATTTATTTTGCACTAGAAGCTCAAGAGCCTTTAACCTCTTTTCATCCTAACATATTAAGCAATCCTATTGATCTGACACAAGGAGTCCTTTGACATTGCTTTTCCAAAGAACCAGACTCTGTGATATTAGATGAAGACAGCACCGTTTCTTATGAACAGAGGGAATATTCTGGATAATTATAAGACTTAGGGTGACTTAGGTGAATCCCTAATCTGTGGAAATCCTATGAGTACAGAAGACTGGAGGCAGTAAAACGGGATCGGCTTTCCAGACTTTAAAATCTGAGATTTCTTTTCAGAAACGCATTTAAGTAATTTGCAAGGCACACTTGCAAAACATTTTCTTGTATTGGACCAGACTTGTGGAGCTCCACAGTTCTCTTTCTATTTTAGGTTATTTTATTATATTTTTCAGTCTGTCTGCTGAAATTATCTTTAGAATACTGCAGTTAGAATGAACTTTTTTTAATGTTTAGAAAAAAAAGACAACCACTGATGCAAAAGGTGATCGGCTGCAACACTTTGCTCACAAAAAATGTAACGGCATTTTTGATGAAAGGCGTTTTGCAACTTTTTAAATACCATTCCAAAAAGAAATCAACAATGCTGTAGCGATCCAGATGGTGCAACGTGAAATAACTGGAAGCCGCGGGTTTGCGGCGAGTGCCGGTTGGTTTGTATCACAGTCTTTCAGAGTACGATCGATTCCACGATATCATCCACCGCCTCAGTAAGTGTTTGTAACAGTGTGGCTGATCCGTGCAAAGAACACAGTCCTGACTCTGAACAGACAGAGGACTGACAGAGATCAGAGAGAGGAGATGGGGATGAAGTGGATCAAGTTGAGAGGAGAGCTGTAAGCCTTAGTCTCTCTCATCTCTTCATCCATATTTCAACATGGGTCTAATGGGCTGACATGATCTTTGTTACAAACACAGAGGGGGGAAAAAAGGATTGAGGGCTCAAAGGAAGGAAACGAGACCAGATGGGCTCTAGCAGCAATTAAAGAGGTTGAGTTTTTACAGTTTTCTTAAGGTTTTATACGTTAAGAATGTAAACTCCAACAGTTTTATGGTTTGGAGTCGGATGCTGTGAACTACAATGTGGACAGTCCTATTTGTTTTAGCTACACAGGCTGATTTGCCTGCTCGTTAAACCTCATAGACTTGAACCGTTGAACCATCAGATTTCCCTCTCCTCTTTCCATCCTTCTCCTTCTGGCAATTGATTTCTCCGTGATTTGGTGCGGCTCCCTGAGCACGTGGCTCTAATTGTGACTGTATCCCTGAGCTTCACAGGTGTTTCATGAAACCAGAGCAAACAAGCTGGGAGAGGCGCAGCAGACGAACGAGGTGACGCGGAATAGAGAGATCAAGCAGGAGAAAACCTGAAAACAAAAAGGGTTATTAATTCAGTGATCCAATTTTTTCCCGAGGCTCATCGTACAACAAAGAGGAGAAGGGGTGTGACCTGCTGTTATGCTCCTCCGGTAATTTCACTATTTGTCAACAGAGTTGTCTCCTCAAACAAAGTTTTTGTGTGTTGAATTTCACTTGTCATGTATAATATCCATTAATATAAATTAACTGTAACTCAGCTATTGCTTAAGTTTGCATACAATACTGATACCATACCTTATCAACTTTATTTATAAAGCACTTTAAAACAACCACAGCTGATACAAAGTGCTGTACATTAAAACACAACATAAAAAAAACCTCTTACAGTTTAAAAGCAAAAACACACTTTAAGACTAGATCCTGCTGGAGTTAAAAGCCAAGTAAAATAAATGGGTTTTAAGACGAACTTTAAAGTGAAGGGGCCTCTTTGACCTGCAAAGGCAAGTCATTCCATAACTTAGGGCCAATGACAGAGAAAGTCCTGTCCCCTCTGAGGTTCCTTCTAGATCTCAGTACCTCCAAAAGCAGCTGATCTGCGGACCTGAGTGACCGATAAGGTACATAGGGGTGAAGAAGCTCAGAGAGGCGGGGCAAGATTATGCAGTGATTTAAAAACAAACATAGGAATTTTAAAATGAATCCTAAAATATACAGGCCAGTGAAGTGAGGACAGGACAGGGGTCACATGTTCCCTCTTCCGAGTTCCTGTCAAAAGTCATGCAGCGGCATTCTGAACCAGCTGTAGACGTGAGAGCAGCGACTGACGGACTCCCAGATAAAGTGCGTTACAGTAATCCAATCGAGTCAAAATAAAGGCGTGGATAACCGTTTCAAAAATGCTGCCTGCAAAGAAAAGTTTTCACTGATGCCAATCGCCTTAAATGATAAAACTGGACTTAAACATGGCTCTGATTTGGCTGTCCTATTTAAAATCACTGTCCACCTTAAAACCAAGATCTGTAATAACAGGTTTAAAATATACCTCCAAAAGTCCCAGGTCAACAGAGGAGGACTCATAGGAGCCACTGGGTCCAAACACAATCACCTCTGTTTTGTTTTCATTAAAATTTAAAAAGTTCAAGGCCAACCAAGCTTTAATATCACTTAGACATGCCAGGAGATGTTTGACGGAATGTACATCCTTCTGCTTCAGGGGCAAATAAATCTGACAGTCATCAACATAGCAATTAAATGAAATCCCATGTTTCCTGAGGATAGAACCCAGAGGCAGTAAATAAAGAGAGAAAAGCAGTGGGCCCAGAATTGAGCCCTGCAGGACACCATAAGGCATTGAAGCAGCAGATGATTCAGAGTCACTAATATTCACTGAAATTGTTCTCTCCTCCAGGTAAGACCTGAACCATTTAAGAATAGTGATGGAGACAGATGTTATACTAGTTTCATCAGAGTGGATTGATAGTGCATCAGACCAATGCAATTACACATAATTTACAACAAACAATTAAGACAAACCCATTAATATTTGAATAATTGTATCTTAGTGAATTGCGGAGAAACCACCAGCTATGCAACAATGAGAAACATCCTCCATATGGACAGAATTAAGTGTCTAAAATGTGATTATGTCTATGTTACGTGCATGAATGATAAATCTATGTAGTGAAAAGCAGACAAATTGTATATTTGTAGTCACATATGTATATGTATCCAAGATTGTATTATAAGTACTAAAGAGTGGTAGCTAACACAAACTGCTCCCTTAGTTCAATCTGTGAGAACATCTGAACTCACAATGAAGTAACAGTGAATTGTTGTGACAGCTCATTTCCTGTCCTTGTCTCACTAGTCCCAAACACTAAAGCTTGGAGTTCCACCTTCCTTATTAAAATTTAGCAGCTCAAATATGTAGAGTCACTGACAGCTGACACGACTGACAGATTAAACCCCTTCTTTATGCTTCTTACATTTTTGAATGAAATCCTTAAATCCAGAAGGGGAAAATATATACCATTAAAGCAGCTTTACTTTGGAGTCGTGGAATTAGACATCCTTTTTTTTGAGACATGTCACAAGTTAACATTGGAGGTTTTTGAAGTTCTGTTTAGCATGTGATCTGTTTTTAATACCTCTATTGCTGATTTTTTATGTTTTTTTACGTCCAACAATTACTGTCCTTGCCTTTTTATAGTATCCATGGAAATGCCCTATTGCCATCACTCAGATTACATCAAATACAAGTGAAATATTTATTCCTGAAGCTAAAACCCAGTACACTAAAATAATAGCTAGATACCACAAAACACATGCTATGCATTATACACCCAATCACTCCTTTCTGTCTCTTAAGGGCTTATTTTTTCTCCCCTGTGAACCTACAATCTTCTTTACATCGATCTATTTAAAGAATTTTCTAACTTCTGAGACAGGAAACAAACTCATGATAACTTCTTTTTCTTTTATCATTTAATTGGTTTTCAAGACCTCTAGCTGACCTCCATCTTCTCTGTCTCAGCATCTGATTCACAATGGGATTAGGGCTAAAAGGACCCCTACGCACACATGACCATCATTTCATCAGGTTACTAGGGTTTTAAGGTCTTTTTTATGTTACTTCTTTTCTCTGAACAGAGTAAATAATACCCCTTTTTACCAAAACAATCATAAAAATAAAATGTAGAAAGAAGAAAATGTTTCTTTAAATGCTTCCAACAGATCAGATAACACATGGCAAGATGCAAGACCCACCTCCTGCTTTAATAGGGGTGAATTATGCTCAGATTGGGATTTTTGGATAATTAGATTTTGCTGATATTTCAACAAGGTACAAAGTGTAAGGGATGTTTTAACTGACACAGTTAAAAAAAATTCCACTGCCCATTATTTACCTGCAACAATTTCCTAAATAACAAGTTTATCTGTCCCTACTAAAGGAAAACGTTCCCACAGCATCACGCAGTCATCACCATCAGTGTAGTGCCTAAAGATAATGTTAGGTGTTAATATTTCACCCATTTAATGTTTTGCTTTTCGGCCAAAATCAATAAAAACTAAACTGAAACGTTTCCATCATTTTCCCCCACCACCTCAGGATCATACAAGAGTGTGTTTGGGTCCATTGCATAAGATCCTGGTAAAACACACTGAACGTTTGCAGACATATGATGATAAAATCTGCAAAATTTGAAGCACTATGGATGTGGTTACAAAGTACTATACATGTGGATAATCTCTAACATCACAGACCACAGTATTTAATTGCAGTGCAATTTAAAAAACATATCTGTCTGAAAGGTTTTATCATTTGAATAATATCCATCTTTTGTGCAACCTAGTAGCAGATTAAGCTTTCAATGTGGCCAGCTTTGCTCTATCTTGCCAATCTTGATAAAGTAAGCACCTTAACTTTGTTCAGTCCTTGTTTTCAAGTACTTTAAGTTTCCAAAGTGCTTTCAAGTCCACCAAGTGTTTTCCTCACTCTTTCTGCTCAAGCCTTTTATTTCTGTCCTTATAAGGCTACTGAAATTTTAATGAACATTTTCTTCACTACTGAAATGAAGCAGAAAAAGAAAGACTCAATTATGCATAGTGCTTGCTTCAGGTAAAAGTTCAGTAAAAATAGGACACAGAAAATTGGGGCGGGGATCTTAACCAGAGATCTACTATTTGATCGATCGCATGTTTTGTCTGAAAGAGGTTTCTCTGTCTGCAGTTCTTGCAAGGGCTTCAATCGGTGGCAAGTTCCTCGTAGGCATGTGAGCACAGCAGGAGAGCCAACGTTCCTGTCTTTATTAATTACCACCTGACACACACACACACACACACACACACACACACACACACACACACACACACTTTTACCAAAGGCACACACGCAAACACACGCACGCAGACGTGCAAACACACACATTCCCATTATTAAAGGCCACTTTAAAACATGTTTCGTTAACCTGTGATTCAAACGCATGACTGTGTCTAAAACATGTCAAATGTGGTTTTACAGTGACACTCAATTTCAACCCGTCCGCATCAGCACACGCAAATTAACAAGAGCAACAGGAAAGCAGCTGTTTGTCCTCATATCCCCTCCGAACTTCTCCTTACTCATGCTTGATTTAGCGCACAAAGGGCATTGAAAAGCACATGAAGCAGAATGAAGAGTCAAGCCAACTTGTGGGCTGACATGACTTGTAAAAAGCATACTGCAGCACACAGCATGACGTTCAATGACTCACATTACTAGGCTTTCAGTTCTGTTTCTTTCTTTTTTTGTCTTTACAGTGGCAGGTAAAACGTCTGAACCGCCAAAAAATAAAAAAAGACAAACTAAGCTGTTACTCAAACCTTCATTATTAATTTAGCTCACTTAACAGTAGCATTTGTTACAGTTGGCGACTCCCACCTCTCATAACTACCATTTGTTTTAATTTGAAGGTTCTCCCCAGTGCTGATCCTTATGCTCATTTTTATTACAGTCATTATAGGAGTCAAACAGCCCTTACCTCATTTTAATGGCTTTCATAATCTGCCTTCTTTTTGAAGGGCACTGAGTGGGCATCTTTGCCAAGTCTCAATGCCAGGAGACTAAAGCAGAATATCCTAAATGTGTGCTGAAGGACTGATCTTTCCAAACACGACGATGTGATAAAATAACAATGCATTTCCTTTTTTCACCTTCAGCTGGATAGCAAGACCTTGAAGGAAGTACGTGCTAAAATGCAGGATGCTCTTGTCTCTAACATCACAAAGCACTGAAAAAAAGGAGATATAAATCTAAACAGCCTGAGCAATGCAGATCAAAAATCATCAAGAGTGTTTCAGCCCCAGGCAGCTGTGGTACCTCGCTGGACTAAGTACCTATTAAACAATTTAAAAACATGATATAGCTGCACACAAAAAATGACTGGCTCTTAAACCTGCACCTTGATGTCTCTTTCCAATGATGATCGCTGTGAAGTAATGTGGACTATATTAGTTCACTGGTCTAGCAAAAGCCCAAGGTCACTTATTGCAGCTCTACTGGTCCCAGTGATTTTAACAGGCAGTGGCAGTGACCAAACTCTGTGGGAGCACATCTCTCCTGGTTGCCAAATCCAAGTGTGTGCAAATGCAACATGCACATGCTCGTGCACACACTTGGACAAAAAGAATGAATACCTATGCATACACAGATTTGTGCATATATGTAATAGAAATTGAAAAGATAATTTTAGGTTTTATATTGGATCAGACATATATTAAGCGTTTTTGAAGTGCTCAACTTTACTCTGCTGTTCGGCACTTCTGCCAAATAACTTTATTTCTTCCTGCTCACAAAGAAAGAAATACGTTGTGTTGTTGTGTACTATACATACCCCAGAATGACAAATTTCAATCATATCTATATTATTGCAGTGGTGGAGAAAGTACTCAAAAAATGTACTTAAGTAAAAGTACAAATACACAGTCAAAAATGTACTCAAGTAAAAGTCAAAGTACCACATTAACATTTTACTTAAGTAAAAGT
>CAEGAF010156160.1:0-12895 GCA_903067075.1 Micropoecilia bifurca
TTTCGGGGTTGCTACTGCCTCTAGTGCCGTGGGGGTGGTAACACAACTAATATAATTACATTACTAAATCAGAATACTGCAAAGTCTTTATTATTTATTATTAGTTTTTCATTCTCTGTAGCTTAATGCAACAAATATATTTCTTTTTTTTTTACTAGAAATATTTTGTGCATAACCTTTTCTAGTTGATTGTACCATATAAATAAAGCTAAATCATCTGGTTTATGCTCTTCTGTGTGTCAGCCACCAGATCAAGTCCTTGCAGTACAGCATCACAGGTGATGTCCTTCTGGTGATCTCTGGAAATGCACAGGCCAAAGTGTTGGACCGTGACGGCTTCAACGTCATGGAGTGTATCAAAGGAGACCAGTACATTGTGGACATGGCCAACACCAAGGTATTCAAAAATAGCTTTCTTAATTGATTTTGCTCGGAAAAATGTTTTAAAACTCTCTCAGTGCATGATTTTATTCACTATTATGTTGGAGGAACCATTGCTTAAAGGTAATGTTTTTTAGACCTAAAGTCCGACAACAAGATTAATGTTAGCATCAGGTGATCATGGTCATTGAAAAGAAGTTAGGGTTTGTTTGAAAGAAAAGTTGTTTCCCCAAATCTCAGAGATTCTCACTCATATCGGAGGAAAACTGCAAACATATAAACAAGAATGTTTTGTATATTTCCCACTGGTGTAGAGATTACTACTGATCAAATGAGTTCTGTCTTTCAAATGACACCGAACTGTAGAAAGGCTTAGACAGGATGAATAGGATACATATTTTGACTGTTGGAATGTATAGTTGACATCCAGTATTTATGCTTTCATAAGAAAAATTACAGACTTCCCTAAACATAAACATTTAACACGACATTATGCCTAGAATTATCTGACTAAATGTTCTGATTTACAGCTTTAAGTATGACATGATGTGTAAAGTTGGCAAAAAATTAAATTTAAGTATTTTCCAGATCTGAATTCGCTTAAAATATAAAGATAGAAAGTATGGAATTAAAAAATCTGACTGTATTTATCTATAAAACAAGATAAAAACAATGTAAATGTTAATGTGATAATGCATATTTCTTTTCACTTCAACTCAACTCCATTGAGCAGCTTCTAGTCATAAACAAGAACTCCTGTGTTCCTTAGGTAAACCCTACAAAACTATTTAATAGTAGCAGGGCATTCCCTCTGTGTTTTGATTTCAAGTTAAATGGTCAGTGCCTAATCTTCCAGAAAGAATGACTCCAAATGTTTTTGTCCTTAAAGCTGTACCTACAAAGTAGAACCCTAATTAGGTGTCTATATTTGGGTTTTGGAGAGGTATTGGTGGTCAGCAACCATGTGTGCCTGCTGCAGCACATTTAGACATGGTTTATAAATGTGCTTGGAAGTGAAGGTCCATTGATTACAAGAAGTGGTTTTCAGGATGTCCATCATTCTTATCCTGCTCTATCTGTCCCATCTGGAGCAGATTGGTTCAGTCCAATGCATCTTGGCGTGCTAACAGAGTCTCAGTCGATTAGCTGTCTCTCGTGTGATTAACTCATTCCCTCCACTCTGCCTAGGTTGACGTGTAATTACTTCCCTTCTGATTCATCCTATCTCTTCTATCTGCTGAGTGGTTTGGGACTCACAAGCTGATGTATGCATGCAGCAGAACAACAGATTTTTGTTGTTGCTGCTAACATTTGTTTCTACAGATTTTGGCAAAGTTATAAATGTTGTTTGATACAAGTTTCTTTTAATCCACTGTAGGTTTTAGTCATTTGCAATTTATCTTCCAAAACTACTGAGGAAGAAGAGGAATTATACTAGGAAAATTGCAACTCGTTCAGTTAATTATGATGATTTATGTGTTGAATAATTGCTTTATATAATTTCATCGTCAGAGCAGTGAGTCTGTTTACTCCAAAGTTGATTTTTATATTATTACCATTTTCCCATTAAATTTAACTGCTGAGCAATTCATAATTAATTTTAGACATAAAACAGCTGTTAAAGTGGTGCTGTTGAGTGTATAGCAGTAAGCAGACAGGCCTTCTCCCTGATCCACGCATACCGATGTTGTTTGGTCACATCTTCTGCTGAGGCATGGCTCTGTTTTCTCTTGTGTCCTGTCAAATAGCTGCGTGTCATGTGTGCAGACTCCTTGCTGTCTGACCTGGTGGCTAGAGGTCCCCCGTTGAGCTGTTCTTCTTTAAAGATATTTTTTATGAGTTCAGTGCCTTTCTCAAATATCCCTACCTTTTTTTCTCTCCATATTTTGTTTCACTATATCCAAAATCTTATTTTTATTTTATTAAAATATTTTGTGATCACAGAGTAGTGCATAAATATAAACAGTAATGAAAAAGATATATTTTTGTAAATAATCTGACAAGATTTCTTCTTTTTTTCCCCCTCAGTTGCTTTGGCACACTTCTCAAAACAAATGTGAATTTCTCAAAACCACTTGTTCATTTTGTCACCGGTATGCATCAAAAAATTATTTTCTTATTTCTTTCAACACATTGCAAATGTTCTTTGCAACGTATGATAAGTTCTTTGCTTTTTCCTACATTTTCAATTGCTTATATCAAGTAGCTCAAAGTGTATTTTGTGGGTATCTGTTTAATTGTCTCAACCTGCACAACATATGTCTTAACATGCAAAATGTTTGAACAGGTTGTCATAATATCTTAAGCATATTTCTATACACTTCCATTAGACTTTTTTCTAAATCTCTTCTGAACTAATAAGTTGCTCCCTGGTGAATCCTAAGTTTCTCCAATGTACATATCTTATTATGTTCCTATTGCCACTGTAGTTTTCTTTGTCTTTGCTCTGCTTTCTGCATCACAATCACATGGTCGGTCAGCAAATTTCACTAAAACCTTACTGTACTTTAAACCTCTCCACAATGACCACTCTGACCCATCTGCTGTGTTCGTTGGTCTTCATGATGCTTTTTGTTCTCTACTGAACCTCTAAAGGCTTTCTCGGATTCATACTGAGATTAAGTTACACACAGGTGGACTCTGTCCACTAATTAGACGACTTCTGGAGGCCGATGGTTGCCAGGTAAAGGTGGTTAAATTCAAATGAAATAAAAGTACAAATTCTTGGTCTTCTGTCTCACAATTTGTGTTTCAGATACATTAAATCCCAAAAGTATTTGTTGAGGTTTGTTCTTGTAACATGAATAAAAATGGAGAAGTTTACATGTGTGAATCCTTTTTTTGCAAGGTAATGCAATTCTCAGCAGGACTCCTCCAACTGAGGGAACGGCCAAAGTTTATTATTAAAGGAACTTTGTGTCTAAGATGCAGCGCTGCCTCCTGCCCAGTCTCAAAATTAACTTGCTCATTTGCTAAACAAGGTCTGTGCTGTTGGAAGCCAGAAATTAGTTTAAGAGCTTGTTCAAATTAAGGGTCATTTTCTTAATGGAGATTCCTCTGCAATGCAGACATATATAAAATAAACGTTCCTTTTTATTTAGGCGTTAATTTTCACTTGCAGTTTGCAACACTCAGAACTGAAAATCCATCGTCACACAGAAATTACAATCGGTGATGAACAACTGCTGTCTTATCATATAATTGGTTTAGAATTAAACTGCACATTGTGTTGGTTGATCTTGGCAACATTCGGCCTTTTAAATCTCCTTGCTAATTCTGACTGCAACCTCTTTGGCTGGTCTCTAAATGTAAAATGGGTTTGAAAACACGTATGTGGCAGCTTCAATTTTTGAACCTGTGTGCAGCCTGTCAAAGCTGGGCTCAGTTTTAAGTAGTTTAATTATCTGCTTGTCTTTGTTCCAGGGACACACAGCCATGCTGAATTGTGGCTGCTGGCATCCTAAGATTAAAGAGGAGTTCATGACCTGCTCAAATGATGGGTGAGTTTTTAAATTTTAACGTTTTAAACGTTAAACGTTTTGTTTGAAGGCGAAGCGTTTAACGCCTTCATTGTTTTTTTGTTTCCATTGCATTCCAATAAAACATAATTGCCTAACTTTAGTCGTTAAAATAAATGGGTCTGTTTCTGCTTGAGTTTCAGCTTTTAGATATTTTCTTGTTTAAACCTCCATCCATTCTGATCTCAAGATTAATACAAAGTGTAAAAAGCAGTTTTCACTAAAGATGCCTTTTAACTGTTCCATTTTCTCTGGTTACCTACCACAAGGGAGTACAATAATCCCAATAAATTTTTTTTGTATGTTTTTTTAGTGGTAATTTGCATTGGATTAACAGGAAGACATAAGACTGACATGCAAACATATTTATCACATTTTCTTCAAAAAGCAAAGATTGGTTAAGTCAGAATAAATACAGTGAAAAGCAATGTAGGCAATGTAATTAACTTTTTTTTGTTTAAGTATATCTATTACTGGGGTGACTGTGGCTTTGTGGGTAGAGCAATCGTCTTGCAATCAGAAGGTTGCAGGTTCAATTCCAACTGCCTCCTGCCACACATCAACACAGCCCTGGGCAAGGCACCCAACCCCAAGCTGCACATCAGTGCACAAACATGAGCATTTGTGAGTGCAAATGGGTGAATGTGGCTCTAGTGTAAAGCGCTTTGATTGGTCAAAAATGATTAGATAAAGCGCTATACAAGTTCAGTCCATTTACTGATTCTCTGGAGTTTAAACAGGTCATCCTTGAGATCCATTTCTTTTAACCACTGGACTGAACGGGGACCAATATTTCACTTCCTGCTGTGCACGATAAACAGGAGGGGAGAAATGCTCAGTTGGAGAACCACAGTCAAGTATCTTGGAGTTGCCAAATCTCCCTAACTTGCATTAAACCCCACAACTGGTTATTTGGGAGTGTAGCCCAACATCACAAATGTAAAGTAGGGTTTTGACTAAGCACTTCTGGGGCTGTAAATGCAACCATTTGCGTTGGACAATTGAAATTTATGATAAAGCTTCTTAACAGATTGAGCTTTTTATCAATAAACACTCCAGGTGGGATTTGTGTAAAACAAATAAGGAATACATGGTGGATGATCTGGGATGCTGTGGTCTTGTTTCTCTTTTTTAGGTGCTGAAATCCTTATTAGTGTGGTGTTATGAACTCTTTTGAATTCTACAGATTTACAAATAGAAATCTGAAAAAGTGTCAGAAAACTGGAGATAAAGTAGATCATCATTTTGATTTTTCTCTAGGTTGATGATCTAAACACAAGAATGCCTCTCCCTATATAGGAAATATTTTATTTTTACATTTTTGTCACTATTGCTGTCTCTGCACTTAATTTCTGTTTAAAAACTTGTTAGGTTTGCTGAAGAGAAAATAAGGGAAATTTCACATTTAGCAGCAGGAAACTGTAGGATATGGTTCATAATAAAGTACATGAACATGTCAGTGAAAGGAAAAATCTAAAGTGTCTTTCTGTCTTCTCCAACTTTGTGTTGCATAACAGAAGAATAAGTGCTGTTCAAAAGAGCTTTGAGCAAAGCATTGAAAGGAAGGATGTTACCAATTGGGTCCATCATTTTAAAACAACAAAACCAGTGTTGTTGATATTTTCCAAATTCTTCAGTGAAGTTGTGCTGAAATATGAACTCATTATACAGTTAGCAGTGCCAAAAAAAAATATGGCTATCACTTTATATTAGACTAATAGGTTTGGAGCATCTCAGGTGTGCAGTGATATTTGAGCATCAACATGTGCAAGAGAAACGGCGGCGCGATGAGAGCAAGTGAGGGTGACAGGCAGCAGTACAGAAACACGGAGGTTATCAAGTGGAAACGAGGTTCCCAGCTTTGTGGTGTTTACCGGTGTAACTGCTCTCCCAGATGTGGCTGTTGGTTTATTTAGCTCTTATTGAGCCTCTGGAAATCCTCTGCTGGCACGTTAGCGCTGGGTGTTGCCGTTGGCCTTCTCGCAGGACATCAGCAGTGAGGAGCGCACAGGGAGCCATTCATAGACGGAGAGCAGCTGCATGTGTGAACGGTTCACTGCAGCGGAGCAGGACAGCAGCGCAGGCTGAGCATGTCGATGGGAAGAGTGGAAGGGACTGCACGGTGTCCGGTGTGGGGCGTTCGTTCCTTTACCTCTAATAATTTATTGTCGCGCTATATCCATTTCATGATTTACTATGTTGCACTGAAAGGCAAACCTGGATGATAAAACGTTGGAGTTTCTTTGTTGCTATTGGTTTGTGGTTTGTTGTTCTGTTTATTTGCTAGAACTCTTAATATTAAAAAATGTTTTTTTTATTGCTATTTTTCAAATACATTCAAAAGCTTTAAGCAGTTTATAAAGAAGCCTAAAATAGTTTGCGCCTTAATTGCAAATTCACAAATCTTACCATTTAAAGGAATAATTACGTTTTATTCTTATTTTAACATCAGAAAATATTCATGGGCATTTTTCCTCCCAAACCTGCTAAACGTATAAGAAAATAAAGCCCAGAACTTGACTTGAATAAAAGTGACAAATCAGCTGGGGTTAAAGTGTCTCCAGAAAGGTCAATTAATGGCCAGGCCATCAGACTAATTGGAAGCAGGCCCAGCTGCTGCTTAAGCCGTCCATAAAGTGGAGCATGGATGTGATCGATCCACTTTGCACCAGTAAACAAAGCACTTTATTTTCCAAAGACTCAGAACTGCCCACTTTTTCTAAGCACTCACCTGAGAAAATGTTGCAAGGTTGATACAAGTGGAATTACAAAATATTAGAAAAACAATATCAAAGTGCAAAGAGAATCTGACCTCTCCATCTAGAAAACTCGATCAGCTCTAGCTTCATGGTTCCCGTTCAAATCATTTTCACAGACGAACATCGGAGATGTTGAAGAGAATGAGCGTATCATTTGGTCTGGACTTTTTCCTAAGTTGCTGCCCACACTTGTAAAATTTCTGACTAAAGATGTGTTCACACAGCTGGAGGAAGGGGGTGTAGGGAATCGTATTCCTGGAGTATCCGGAGGGCGGATCATGCATAATTCTGAATTTAAGTCAGAGTTAACCTTTATTTATTTATTTATTTTTTACAACATACTGAAAAGGGGTTATGGATTGTTAATTTGTAGGGTTTTAATTATAAACATTTATTTCAGCCGATTCAGAAGACTGAGCTAAGTGGAACTTAACAGCTGTGCTGAAAACAATATAAATTGAAAACCTTATTGTCCAGAAAAAATCATGCAACATTTGTTTTTGCATTAGAGGAGTATTTCTACTGTTTTTCTTTTCATCCTAAAAATGACCTGCATTTTCCTTATGTTGTCCCTCTGGCAACCTAGATAAAAAAGGAAAGAAGGAAGAAAAACGGACTTTATTAATCTGTTTAGGATTTTATCAGAGTCAAACTCTTAATTCAAACCATGAACCGCCCCCTGCAGTGTATATATATTTCAAATCAACCATGCCTAATTAATGAACTCATTGACATCATGAGGGTTGTGACACTTGTCAACATTAGACACATGCGAATATATTTATGCCCTGCAGGGAGCATAAAAGGGCCTTAAAGCATTCAAGACACATGTCCTGACAGCAGGGCTGCAGACTACTGGCCTTGATGGATGAAGCGATAAACTCTTAAAGTCGTGACACTCGTCATCTTATTTGTTTTCTTTCAACTCATCCTTATTCACAGAGCCCCCAACATTCAGAATGTCACCAAATTGTAAAAGCTCAATGCTTCATGTTTTACCGTCTGCATATGAAAAGATCTCAAATACACATAACTTTAAAATAAAAAGCCTTAAGCACAAAGCCTACCTGTTAACTGATAATAATCTAAACCGCTACAATGTTGTCATAATAGTCTGGAAGAAACACAGTGAAACCTTATGGTCTGTCATCCTTTCAGTCCGACACGTCGGCCTGTCAAAGAATCCTTTCTTCATTTTGCCACCCATGAGATACGATGTGCTCTATCCATTCAGTTTGTAAACACTAATGATAAGCCACCGGGTCTCCAGCCTGTTGTTGGGTTTGTCTCACCATAAAACTAACACCTATGCTGCCTATTTAGGAGGTCTCCGCGATGCTGATTTGAATCGGTAATAATGTACGATCCGCAGACCTCCCAGCTTCTTGATTGAAAGAGCCCCTGTCGTTGGACAGAATCTCATTCACAAGGTCTACATCCAAGCTTCTTAAATTATGCCCTTAATGGAGGAAGTGGATAAGAGGAAAGCAGCGATAATGCAGCAGCAGGGAGGCTGGGATTGTTCTTCCAAAACCATGGGTTGAATAGGGAAGTCCGTACAGCTGGAAAAGTATTTCTTCTCACACCGGTGTGAACGTGTCGATGTCTTAGATTTGAAAGTGTTTAACGGCACAACGTTTTCCAGCAAATACACGATTTGTCCAAGGGGAGGCTATTATGTGCTGACCCAGATCTAACAGTCTATTTGCTGAAAGACTGAAGAACTTTGTCACAAATGCTTTTCCTCATTAGAAAGTGTCGGGAACACGTGGCGTGTCTTGTAAAAAGGCAGGACTAAACTGAATGCAGCTACAAAATAGTTAACTAACTTGGGTTTGAGATGATTTCTGTTCTAATGAAAATCTTATTTTATTGATAAGCGTTTAATACTTGCCAAAGGGTATTTTCCACCCTAAGCAGATCTTATGTTTTTATAGACACTGTTGGAGAACATTTGTTTTGATGAATGCTGCTTTACAGATCCCAGGAGCATTGTACGAATGGTGTTTTTGCTTTCTTCTTTTGCGACTAGATTTTGAGCCAGTTGAACCGAGAATAGGACAAATGGCGACTTTCTAATTGGGCCCACATGTCCCCCCCCCCTTTGTGTCATGAGGCACACTTGAGTACGGGTACACACAAAAACACACAAATTGAGAGGAATGTTTGCAGGATGTTTGAATGCCAGGGATTCCCTCCGTTCTGGCCTTCTGCCAGGGCTGCAGCTGGGCCTGGATTAGTTGCCACAAAACCACAGAGCCCAGGGTGGCGGTTTTTGTCTAAGAGATTCACAAATGCATTCTTTTTCAAATGTTTTTTATCCCATATTAAGAAACTCGGGCAGCTTTAATGTTTACTTTACATTTTCATATTTTGTTTGAGGAGTGCATTAGATTGTTGAGGATGAACGCTGGGAGTGTGAACATGTCGAGGCGATTCACCCCGTTGGACACTTTGGGTTCATCCACAGTCCAGTTCATATCCAAATGTTCCTTCCTTGCAGTGCAAGCGTTCCATAGCCTGCGCAAGAATGCACATACTAAATGAATGCACTTGTCCTTTTTTGTCCATTCTGTAGCCATGACTGAATATTTGACTGACAGCAACTTTTGTCTTTTTTCTGTGTGAGCTGTGAATACAATATTTGTTTCTTTTTCTGGTTCCTCTGAAAGGATCTGATGGCACAGTAGCTTGATTAAATCTCAGTGATGTTGTGAGTCAATGTCACAGAAATTAGGGCAGATATTCAGCTGCTTACAACCAGACAGTGTTGTTAAATTAGAGGAACTTGCCCCTTGCTGTTCCCACAGTCCATCTGCGCTTCGTCCACATTGTATCCCATTTAGCCTCTTTGCTTGAGTGGAACTCCGCGTATCCCTCCTCCTAAACCTCTTTGTCATTTCCCAACTTTATCTTCTTCAGCTGTGAAGGAGCATGGAGCATCTTCCCTTCTAAATCCTCCTTTCTCATAACAGAGTCCCAGTTAATCAGTCAACCAGCTATCACCGGGATTCTACCAGTAAAACACCCTCATACAAGATGTGTGCCTCGCTTTTCCTTATCTCGTCATCTGTGAAAGAAATCCCAGCAGTCATCACCCCTGTGGTGTCTGTAACCTGATGGACAGATAAAACCTGGAGAGCCATCTCTCCTCGGTCGACGTGTGAATGAAGGTGTTGCCTCGTAAAGTGTGCACGCATGACTGGGGTTGAATGGGTTTCGTTCTGTTACATTCACCCCCCTTAGTCTGGGGAGTGTTTGTACAGGAAAAGGGAGGAGGGCGGCCGATTGAAGCGAAAACACAAGTTGGAGAATGGAAGCAGCAAAATTGTAATAAAAAACTACATACTACTATAGAGTAAAACTGTAATTTAATTTTTAGACTTCACTGTTGCAGTGGTATTGGAGGTGATCAGTTCAAAGTCAAAGCAAGGGTTTATAAAAAAACTGAAAGGTGCATGAATGATCAGCACTTATTTATATTCACATATTACATATTGTGATCCTTTAACCACATGGAATCTTACAGTGGCCTGGGTATACACAAACCATCTTCAGTTTTTGAAATGGCATCCAACTTCTCCAACTTTTGAGTTCAGAATGTAAACATAAGTTATTATTTTTGTAACTAATTCAACCAGAAAAACATTTTAAATGACCCATTTCGCCAAGCCCACACATCGGAGCCAACACTTTCCATTTCCCTTTCCTCACTAAGTCTCTTATTGGTGACAGGTGAGGGTGCGCAGTCTTCCCCCAGTGGAAAAGCGCCATTAAGATAAATAGCATTCCGGGTTCTGCGTGCGGCTCTAAGGGTCATATTGGCTTTATTGGCCTGACAGGATGCCTGCGATCCTCAGTAAACAAAATAGAGATGTGTGTGAGTGCAGCAAGTGGACTTATTTGTCACCCACTCCATGGCTATAACTTTGATTTTCCAACAGACCCACCTGTTCAGAGGCTCTTTTTAAAGTGTCCAGGTAGTACTAAGAAAGTAATTACATTACAATAATTTTCATCAGATTATTTTAAATTTAAGCACTGGATTATAACAGTTTTAGTCATCAGAATGAGTTATATTTTTTAACTCTTGGCAGTTTTCAAACCGTATGTCTTCAGCTGGCAGTTGTATCGAGTTGTTAGACTTAACTAAACACACTTGAGTGTATGTGTGTGTCTTTGTAGCCTGTCATGGAGGAATCCTTGCCTGGCTTTTTGTAGCCGCTCTGGGTGTGTGTTTATACTCCGCTGCTGATCCCATGACCCAGAGGGGTAAGCTGTTCACTAAGGTGAGCAGCGGGTCGCAGACACATTTAGATGTACTCTGGCCTGCTGTTAGAGTTTGTGTGGCAGCATGAGAGGTTGAGCAAACATTTATGTGCTGTACACATGTTTTTTTACTTTAAAAATGCAAAGGGTTACATTTCTGTAAATTTCCGGACTCCCTCTTATAAGCTGCTAATTTCTTGCGGACTTATCGAGATTGCCTAACTTGAATTACAGGTTCTGTTGTCTTTCCTATTTTGAAGAATGACTAATGGAACTTCTGTGTCATACCATATTCAGTCTTTTGTTTGTTGTGAGATTGTGCAACTACAAAAGCAAAGAAAATTATTTGTAAGGTTTTTACAAGCCTTTACCAAGTAATTCTGGCATGTGCTGTCTCTATATAGTCACAAAATATCTGTTTAGATTTATACTTGGATTGGCTTGTAAAAGTGATGTGGAAATTGAAATGTTCTCCTTTGAGACGTTTTGGAACAACTCTAGTTCAGCTTTTGCTCTAAAACAATTCATTCTTAACCACAAAATGAGTATTTAGATAGTTTCCTAGTGTTGCGTAAATGCCAAACATGTATACTGTTGTTTGTTCAATGTGTTTAACTGTAATTAATTTGTAAAAGTTTGTATATTGTCATTTTTAGAATCAAGTCACATATTTGTGCAGTAATAAAAAGCTTAATTTTTTTCCTCTTCTCAAATGGCTCTCATTGGTCATTCGACCAAGATGACCCATCATATATCAACCAAAATCCTTGTGTGTCATCGATGAACAAATATGTTTTAAAGTATAACATCCATCTCCCGTTCTCAGCACTGTGCGCACTTGGGACGTGAAGTCGGAGAAGCAGCACAAGTCGGTGTTCAAACCTCGCTCCCAGCAGGGGAAGAAGGTCGTCCCCACCTGTTGCACCTACAGCCGCGACGGGAAGCTCATCGCAGCAGGTTGCCAAGACGGCACCATCCAGATCTGGGACAGAAATATGAGCGTGAGTGTTGAAGCACATTCCAGCCGCCGCAACGTGTCGTAGATTGCAGGAGTGGGTTAGTGGCTTCGGTATAGCTCTGGGTACACAGTCGTGAAACTCTGGGTCACCCAGCCATAGGCCAAAGAGAGCACAGGTTAACCAAACACTAGCTATAAATAATTTGGAATAGATACCTTTAACACTACAACTGCCAGGGACTGGATGTAACTCATAAGTTGAACTCAAATGCCTTTTACCTCATGACTTCACCTAAAATGACTCTCCTCATATTGTGGGATAGCTGTAAGATTAAATATGAGGAAGAAATACTTTAGAACGACAACCATCAACAAAAGTCTTTTTGACCCAGTAAACATAAAACGCTGTCCAGACAGCTGCAAGTGATCGTTTAAGCACTTCTATTGAAACCTGGTGTTAGTGCATATGACTGGCAGGGAGCAAATAAACAACAGATATCTTTAATATGTTGGTTTGAATCAAGTCAGTGATTTAAACAAATAAAACCAAAATAGCCTTGGAAATATGAGAGAGAAATATTCTAGTGGGACTGTCATCAGAACAGGACTGCTTCCAGTATTAGATTTTGCAAATGGTTCCAAAATCTTCTCCATACTTCTTATCATCTGAAAGAATTTCTTTTTCTCAGGCTCAGTCCTATAGAAAACTATCCAAGAATGCAATAGGAAAATAGCTAAGTGAAGAACTCTTTCTTTTCATCTACTTATATGTTTTATTCTAAAAAACATACAAGGAGCCAGTGTTGTGTTCAAGACCACCTAATCCGAGACCAAAACAAGACCAAGACCAGAGTGTATCGAGACCAAGACAAGACCAAGACTTTTAGGGTCCGAGAACAAGTCAAGACCAAGACCGAGGGAAGTCGAGACAACATGTTGGCCTATAAGCTACTTGTTAACACGCTTAAGGTGATGTATTGATATTAGCTAGCTAGTCATCTTTTAGCTAA
>CAEGAF010156161.1:0-18462 GCA_903067075.1 Micropoecilia bifurca
AAAAACAGGAAATGTACTGGCAGAAAATTACCAGTACATTTTCCTGTTTTTTTTACGGAATTTTTTTTTACTGTGTACCACCACCAGTTTTTGCAACCTTGATCAATTCGTTTGGCATGTTGGCCACCAAAATTTACGTTTTTATCTCATCTGACTAAAATACCTTCTTCCACATGTTAGCTTTTCTGCTTGCATCAAACTGCAAAATGGACTTCATACTGGACATCTGTCCATGTATCATTTTTCTTCCACCTAAATGTGCACCTTTTGATTCTCCATAAATAAAAGAAATCCAGAAAAGATATTTTTGAGTGTAAAGGGGGAAAGAAAGAATTAATGATCCACGAGTGCTTTGTGTGGCATAAATCTGAATTATTAGTGCAACTCGCTGCGTTTATGTTTCCCAGATCCCAGATTCATGCTTAAGTCAAATCACTACCCCTGGCCCTGCTTACTTTTGCTTTCTTTATTTCACAAACTAGTAGTCTTACACATGCAATGACATAGATGATGGTAAAGCATTAGTCAGAACCAAAAATACTCAGTGACACATGACGTATCCTCTTTCACAAATCTCTTCATGGTTTCGCTTAAAGACATAAAGAGCAAAAAAAAAAACTTCTTTGTGGTTCAGATTCATTCAGATTTTCATTACCTGGATGAATCTTCAACAGGGAGGGTTTGGACAGGTGCAGTTTCACAGGACTTGTTTTTCTTTTTACGCAATCATGACAGGTGCTATAAAACCCCCAGATTGTCTTACAATAGGATTCATATTTTAAGAGGTTTGTTTATGAAGAAAGAAAAACAGATGAAAAACAGGTATGATATTTTCTAGCTCAGTTAGGCACAGTGCTGTTTGAATTATTGAATTCATCCCACTTAACTGTTTTTTGTTTTTGTCATGTTATTACCACAAACATTAATGTATTTCACTAAGATTTCATATGACAGAAGGCAAATAGAGCTGAAATGTGTGGCGTGCATTTTTATTCAGTGTGATACTCTTGGATAAAATCTAGCGCAAGCAGCAGAATTCACCTGTGCATAATTTAATCTCAGCTGTTAAGCTCAGGCCTCAGAAGTTTGCTAGAGAACATCAGAGAACAAAAACCACCAATAAGCTCAAGAAACCCACAACACAGGTCAGGGATAAAGTGCTGGAAAAGTTTGCAACAGGTTAGGTTCTAAAACATTATGACAAACTTTGAATAGTTCACTTTACTCTGTTCATTTATTGACCAAACATGGACAACTGCACACACAAAGGGCAAACTACATAAACTGGCAGAGAAGTAGCCAACAAACCCTTGGTGACTCTGGAGGAGCTACAGAGAGTCACGGTTCAGGTAAGATAATCTGTTAACATTCAGTGCCAAGAACAAAAAAATAATAATAAACAAAAAACATAAACTGTAAGATGTCCTGTATAGACATTTTCCACATGAAAACGTTTTTTTGGCCAATGTACAAAAAGCAATGTGACAACACTGCCCACCAACCAGAACACACTATTACTACAGTGAAACATGGTGACATCATGTTGTGGGGAAGCCTTTAAGCAAAAAGGGAAACAGAAATCCAAAGAAATAAGCTGCAAAAGACTTGAAACTGGAACAAAAATTCACCTTCAGATATAATGACTCTTTTTAAATGGTCCAGTCAAAATTCAAAGCATTGTGCAAATGTTGATAGGTGATGTTTACAAACACCCTCCATCCAGTTTAAGTTAGCTTAAGTTATTATAAAGGGGATAGCTGGTAAAAAAAAAAGTGTCAGTCTCTATATGTGTGAAGCTTGTTGAAACATAGCCCACAAGACGCAACTGCAGTGAAGGGTGACAGAACAAAGCATCGACACAGGAGTGCTAAGCATAAGTGTTTGCCTCATTTTTTCAAACTTTCATTTATATCTATTCTTCACTACTTTGTTTTTCGTCACGTAGAAACCCAATAAAATTCACAGAGGTTTTTGGTTGTTAAGATCTCCAAATGTAAACACATCCTGCTCACATCTCGGTATGCGCATCTGACCATTTAATGGCATTTTATGTTTATTGGGCGGACAGTTTGTTGAATGGTTTCCCCCGTCACTCTGTAACGCTCAATGAACAGCTTCCTCTAGCTGTGCCTGCTTTTTAGCACGTCTAAAGGGCTGTTTCTGCTGTTTCTGACATCCTGCCATCCCCTTACCCCTGCAGTGTTGGTGCCAGGCAGGAAGAAAAAAGCTGGTGACCTGGCCATTGCAGCCTTGCCCTAGGCCGCCGCTGCCGCCCCGCGGGCAGCAGAAGGTCTGCTCGTCTGGAGCCCCGCCAGGAAGCAAGTCGCCACGCAGCTTGTGATGTCACGACAGACATGCCTTCTGGGTTGTGGGGTGATTGGCAAAGGAGAACTTACCTTTTTCACCCCCCATAAAGACTTCCCCTCATAGCAGACCTACACACTGAATAAATGTAACCAATTCAATTTTTTGGCGTCTATAGAAAATCAGCTACCAGCTCAGGACATATAGTTAAGCACTTATATGAAGCAGCTGACATTTGAGGAGTTTTAAAGGGGTCTAAATGAGAGCCTAATCAGATTTAATCTCACCAATTAGAGATTTTACAACCCATTTTTTAAATCCTTTTGCTGATTAGATACCACTGCATAAAACATTTGTTCAAAGTTTTTCTTGCCAAAAGTAAACTTTCGTGTTCTGACATTTGAATACGTCACAAAGTTTTTTGTCTCAGTCCAAACTAAACGAAAACATATAGTGTATGGGAATCTGTCCAAGCACAATATTGGGAAGCATTGTTCTCAGTGTGATATCTAAATGGAAGCAAAAACTTAAACAAATAACATGTATAATATTATATTGCATGTAAAATAACTTTAAACAGAGTGTATTTATAGAAATCCTCCAAAGGCAGAAGGTGAGGGCCCCTATTGACCTGAGTCCTTGTCTCCCCTGTTTGCTTACATTTACTGTTCTGTCCTAGATCCTGTTAAGAGTAGCAGCAGGAGCGGACCATCACATTTGGTGCTCAGCGTGGGAGCGGTTGGTGAACTGTCATGTTCCAGCTATCCTATGGAGATACACTTCTGCCTCTCTGTGAAGATTGGGTGATTTCTCATTTGCATTTGCTAATGAGATCCTGTTTGCATGACTTTATATTGGAAAGGCTATCAGTCAGAATATCTCTTTCCAAATACAGGATGGAGTCCTATTTGGTTAAGCTGGAGTACTCAGTTAGTCCCATTAAGATTACGGAAGTGCTCTTCAGGAAATTATCTGGCCAAGATAGGGTAATTGAAGGGTGAAGGCAAACTAAAGAGCACATTGTGTTTGCGTGAGCTTTTTTTTTTTAAATAGAATTTGGGTTCCGGTGGGTTTTCAATTAAAAAAAAATTACTGAAGCTAGAACTCTTTGGTATTGCTTTTAATTGCAGGAGAAAAATATCACATTCAATTCTAATGCTTCTTCTAGAAAATATTTCTATAAAACTAGAAAATATTTCACTAATGGCAAAGTGTTTGTCTTTAGTTCTTCACCCTGATCGCAACTTCACACAAGATTCATCTTCCCAGAAGACTCACTCAGCCAAGACTCAAGACTTCCTGGATCACTCATCTGACGGGAACTTCTTGAAGTCTTTCTGAACCCACTGCCAATTGAGGCTTGTTCAGAGCGGTCCCTCTTTATTATCACCCAATCTGTACTGTTAAGAATATTTGCACACCAATCTGCCAGTGTCAGCACAGCTCCAGAAAAAAATCAGCCACAACTTGATGTCAGGTCACAATAAGGAGCTACTGACTTAATAAAAACAACACATGTATTCTTGGAGATATTCAACCATTCAACACAAGACCAGGCACAGCACTTAAAAAAAAATAAAAAATGTCATCATGTAAGATTAAAACTCAATCAGAAGGGGTGGTTCTCAATCTTTTTATAAGAAGTATCACCTTAGTAAAAAAATAAGGTTTCCAAATACCAACATAGCTGCGGATGCTGAAACTGTAATGCCACAAAAACTGGATTTGTTGACCAAAAATGAAAGGGAAAAAAAAAGCTCTGTTCTGATAAATGGCAATTTCATTGTTCATAACTGTTTCTTCAGCATCATGAGATTTATGCATGATGTGTTTCTTTTTTTGTTAGTTTGTTTTAGATAATTTAACCTACTTTATGTTATCAGATAGCTTCTATTTACTTGACTTTTAATTTTAATTGAAAATATTATGCGTGGGTTTTCTCCGGGTACTCCGGTTTCCTCCCACAGTCCAAAAACATGACTGTTAGGTTAATTGGTCTCTCCAAATTGTCNTGCGACAGACTGGCGACCTGTCCAGGGCAAACCCTGCCTCTCGCCCGGAACGTCAGCTGGAGATAGGCACCAGCAACCCTCCCGACCCCTCTAAGGGACAAGGGTGCAAAGAAAATGGATGGATGGATGGATGGATGAAAATATTATATAAAGCACTCCTTTCTCTCACATCTTCTCGCTTCCTTTCTCTTCTCACAATAATGAGAGAACAATGTTTCCGAGTTGAAATTTTGTTGTAATAATTATTGATTTATACTTTCTAAAGTATAGTCGGTACTCCTGAGAGGATGTCTTCTTCAAGGCATGTATATAAATGTAAATTTTCTAATATTTAAATTACTGGGTAGGATTTGATATCATCTGACAACTTGATGTGTTACCTTTAAAAAGGAATAAGAAAAGAGATGTAAATTATCTTTGACGTAGATGCTGATCGAATTCAGGGCGAAACCTCAGGGTGTGTATGTTCACCTGCGCTCTAGGGCAAAGTACACCTGTTTCTTTAAAATAAAGTCTTCTCACCACATTACATGTTTGTACTTTGCAATGGGCCCAGAGAAGTTTGGCTTTCCCTTTCATTTCATCAGGGCTGCAGATCCTGTGCATTTACAAATATAATACCAGAAAAAAGAGAAAGGAATCTCCTAACATCGACTGGAATTGTGTGCCTTTCTCCAGTGGGGTGGAAAGAATATTTTCTGCATTAGTTCTTCTCCTGCAGAAGAACGGCGGGACCCTGATCATCCGTTCCTCATATGGGGAATGTGCTGACGGCAGCATCACCTTTTGATTAACACTTTAACTATGATCCCCTTCTTTCCCATTGTTATTCCGAGGACGTCTGAATGGAGGAGCGAAACGCTCGGGACAGAATGCAAGCTTCATTTGATTCATTGATTGATTTATTGTTTTCCATGGTTGTAATCATTTCCCCCCCACCCCGAGGTAATTTGCTGGCTCTTTATGGTTCAGAGGTATAAGCCAGAGAGCTAATTAATCAGCTTTGTTTGGGAGCTTTGAAATAAAAATGCCCCCTCTGAATTGGCGGCGGCTAAGAAGGCAACCGTCTCTGAGACTCAGGATTCCCAGAAGATCAAAACTGATCAGGTACACAGACATAATTATGTTTGGGTGATTTTTTTGACTTATTTATTTTTGATAAATTCTTACTCTGTTAATTTTCTTTGTTGTGCTGTGGTGTTAGCAATGCAGCAAGAAATGTCAAACTAAAAGTTACAGAGTCCAAAGAAAATAGCACAAGTTACACTTTAGAAGTCAAGATAATCACATTACAATAAACTGCATGTAGATAGTTTAATTTAAGATGAATTTATATTGTAATTTCGATGTATTTTCATGTAATTCCAGTGATAACAATTGAAACAACACATACTAAACCATATTCTGTCATTTTTAACAAAAAAAACAAGAGAAAAGAGAAGACTTGTTTTACTAATGACTACTAAAACTTGAATTTGTAAATGTAATTCTTGCAAAAATAAAACAGCACAGAGCTCTCAGTCAGTAGCTGAGCGTTTGGTTTTGGTTTATCTTTAATTGGCTCATCGATGGAATGTGAGTGGGTTCCTCAGTTTGTGGGTTAAGTGCATCTTAATCAGTGTGTTAATCCAATCATTACACAAGAAACATGAGGTGTCAGCAGCAACGAGGAGAGGGTCAAAACGGAGAGGCTGCTTCATCGCTCCCTCTGCTGTGATTGAGTGTGTCTGTATGTACTTAGCTGTCTGCCTGGTGCCTAATGAATCTGCAGGAGAAAGGTGAAAATCTCCAAGAAGGAATAACAGCAGACTTCAACATGACATTTTTTGACAATTTTGCACATTTTTTTACACTTACAATCAGATTTTGTCGTAGGAAAGTGCAAAAATGGTACGGATTAAGAAAAGCCCTCGTAACTGAAACAACGATCAGGAGGAGAAACACTTTACAGCCCTACCTGCTTGATGCTCCAATAAAGCTAATGGTTATAATACAACACACAGCTCCTCCATACGCAGTCTATTCTCCACTGCTGTTCAGCTCTCACAGCCTCACTGAGTTTTTCTCACTGTATATTTTAGCACCTACCCTCCGTGTTCTCCCCGTACCCCCACTCACTTCCCTCTATACCCACACACTCGACTCGACACAGAGTTTACTCACACAGGCTTTCCCAATAAATTCGTTGTCTTTTTATGGCCGCTAATATTAATCAGGAATGCAGTTTTTCAACTTTTGTTGTTGTTATTTTTATTTATTTTACCCATTTTTAGGGTAATTTGCTAGAGATTTACACACATGTATCCTGCAAAAGTACTGCCAATTGGTGTCAAAACTGCAACTGCTCAGGTGATAATACGCTAAATAAAACCCTTAAAAAAGGACTATTGATATTTTACTGATGACAGAGAAGTAAGCAAGTGAGGAAACAAAGAAAAAGGTGCTGCATTTAATGTATGGTAATGTGTACGCCTGCTGAGACTGAAGTCAAATCACTTTACAATGACTTTAGTCTGCTATATTCAGTAGGAATGTGAATGTTTGTTTATATCAAACTAGTAGCAAATACATTTACACACTGATTTAATAGTTATTACTTCATATCACACTGATATCATCATCCTAAATCTTCGACTGGCGCTTTGTGGCATCAAAGGTTTGATGCTTAATAGGATTTTCTTTGTAAGCCTTGAAAAATTCAGTTCTTCTCAGCCTCATCACTTTTGTAGTTCCTCAGGGTTTTGTTCTCTGGCCAGTTTTATTTTCTAGATAAACGCTGGTTTCATTTTCAGAAACTATACAATGTCTTTTTGTTCATGTTTGGGTGCTGTGATCTATCTTCAGTTGAAGTGCAACTGTTTCATTTCCTTTCAACCAGAATTTTAGTGTCTCACTGAGGTCAAAGTTAGTGACCTATAAGGGCTGGAAACAATAGCTATCAAATATAATTTTCATTTGCCTTTGGAGTTGTAAGTCATAAATATGTGGAGGACATCAGTTAGGCCCCAAATCACTCTTTTAAAGTCTTATCCCAAAGTACACCTCTTCTCATTGACTTGTTTTTATTGTTTGTTTTGTTTTCTGTCATTTCTTTATGAACAGCACTTTGACCAAGGTCACAGTCGATTTTAAGTTCGCAACACACATAAGCTTGAAACTGAACTGGAAGGTCTGCATGGAAATTGTCTGTGGCTTACTATTTAACAGTTTATTGCTATGTGCTAAGTTTCATCTGCGCACCACTCGTTGCATGTGATAATTAGAGATAGTAAACAGCCCATAATATGGTTTGAACAGATTCTCATGCGCATGTGTTAAAATCTATACATTTTTCACTAATCTTCAAATAAGGATTTCAAAAGGCTGCCATCTTAGAGCCTCTTGACATTCCCATCCTTCTGGTGCTCAGAAGTCCCTCTTGTTTGTTTAGTAAAAAATGAAGTAGGAGCAATGTGGAGTATGTTTTTATTTTATTATTAGATTTTTACGTCAGGTCTGTTAGCCTTGGATTTAGCAAAAGTCATATTTTTGTTGTCATATAAGTGACTGACCTTTCAAAACACAAAGACTCTATCTTTTCTTATTATCATTTGTGTGAAAATATTTTAGCAAATATGTTATTTCTCATCAGGTATCAAGACTTTATTTTTTTATTTACATTTTGTCAAATAACAACCACTAACATATTTGTTCTGACTGATGTTTTAGGCTGGCAAAATATAGGGCATATTAAAATAGGATGATCAATAGCAGGTACATGGTTTTCAAAAGTTATCATAAATAAAAATCTAAAAAAAGAGTGCAATGCATTTGTGCTCGGCATCCCAGAGTCAAAGCTTTAGAGAAACAGCTTTTAATTAATATTTAATGACACACTAACTCAAAAAATGTAAAAGTGTAACAGAACAGTAAGTGGTTCCTCTGACTTTGTAGTGATTTCGGATGTTATTTGGAACCAGATTTAACATGGCGTTGACCCCTGCAACCTCATCTTTGCGATTCACGTTTCAGCCCTCTGTAACCGCCGTGTCTGCCCCGGTGCCACTGCTATGTAAATTTGGTGTATTATTTCAACGTGTTTAAAGCCCCGATGGCAAGACGAGCGCCGCTGGCCAAAGTCGACCTCACACTTTCACCTGTGAAAGTGTGAAAATATTTAGAAGCCATTTACAATTCGAGATGATACCTCCTCCCCAGGTCAGCAAGGCACACATGGCCTCCTGTACGAATAGAGCTGACATGGGGGAGATCAGCCATCCATTATGTAGCTATATCAGTCAGGTTAATGGGAAGAGAAAAATGCTGCAAAACAGAGGCTGTGTGTCTTCAAAACAAGCGAAGAAGCTGAGGGAGAAAACAAAGATTAGGAGAGAACTGAAGCATCCTGACCGGAGGACCGATGGAGCAATCTATACAGATGTATATGGAGTATCTTTGTGCATTTAGAACCTACAGCTGTGGTTTTAGACAAGCACGCACACTCATACGCTGGAGGAAATATGTTGTTGCTTGCGAGATATTACAAAAACTTCTTTCTTCTCATCCATTAAAAAAACTATCGATCTTGTGCTTTGCCTTCTCTCCTTAACAGGCTTTTTTTTTTCTTCTGTCATAATGGAAAGTCTCCCTGGCTATTTCATTTCCCCCCCCAGCCCATTCTTCATTTGGAGTAATTATAGATGGAGAGGTAAAAGATGTTTTTTACCCTTTTCTTTTCTTCTCTCTGTCCTACCTACCTTCCCTCTCCCCCTACATGCATTCAGAGGAGCTCTCACCGCTGCATTCTTATTAGGGACATGTCTGAAAGGCTCTCCGCAGCATGTGGTGTCCTCTGACCATCTGCTATGGCTGCTTTTTGTTGGCATTAACAAGCCAAGAAACCAAGGATAGCTTTTCAACAGGTACAAACTTTTCCTTTTAGGTAATCAACTGCATTCAGAGACTCTGGTACGGCGTAGGAAATACGGGTGCAGAAGCCCGGAGAGGATCATATTCCAGTAAAAAGGGAGGAGAGATGGAGAATGAACTTGATCAAAAGACAAGATGTTCTTTTTGGTGTTGTTTAGCGTTAGCAAATTCTATACCAAACACCTATTCAAATGGTCTGCTCTTCCTTTTTTTTTTTTTTGTTTTTGCTCTTCTTCTCCTTCCCATCTTCATTTCTCTCCCTTTCATCTTTTCACCGAGATGCCCTCGTGTAATGAGTGGAAACGTTGGTCATTGTGCCGTGGTCAAAGGTGTTCTGCCTTAATGAGTGGAAAAAACACAAGAAGGCCCGTCCCATCTTCCTTACTTCATTGCTTCGGCGCAGGAAAGCCACAGGATGCCTCCTGAAGAAGGCCTCCTCCATCCTCTGCCGTCTAGTCCCTTGTTAAAGGGGGCACGAAGCAAAAGCAGAGGGGAAAAGTAATTTTCTACTCCTGTCTGTCCATTCTTTTGGCGGGTTCCTTCTACTTTTTGCTGTGTACTTTCATAAAGCTTATAATTATCTTGGCGAGAGCCCCTCATGTGAGAACGAATAGGGTCTTTGTACCCTCCTCTCTTCAGTTTTTCTTTTCCTTTTTCTGCAAAAAAAAGGAAGTTGTATTAACATCGGGTCTGCCTTTTACAAATGCGGCGAGAAAGCCAGATGAGCCTCTCCTTAAAAAAAAAAAGAACTTTCAGCAACTTAATTTTAAAAAACTATTATTTGAATGGCCATTACAGAGCACTGAAGCCTGATGCATCTACACAGAGCTCTCAGATCCATTTAGTATACTTACTATTCAACTGAGCAAAAGAAAGAAAAAAAGGGGAAAAAAGGCAGGAAAATATCTTTTAATGGTTCTTATTATGCCACATGGGTTCACAAACATGTAATATATATAAAGAAAAGATAAGAAAATTAGAAAACTTTTCAAAACAAGTCAGTCTTTTTTATGGTTTGACAGCAATCATCAATTTAAACCTTTCTTTATCTATCTGTTCCTCCCCCTGATGCCTCTGACCTCCATCTCTAACTCTTCTGGTTGATTACTCTTAATGTAATTTTAATTAAAAACTGTGGTGTCAAAGGGTTTAGCCTGCCTGAGAAGCGGGTGCAGATTGTGGCACAGTGGCAGACCCCTTCACTTGCATGAGTAAAAATGCATCCTGACATTCTGGGTAATGCCAACAAAACAAGGGCCAGAGGGAGTCAAAAATTCTACACAAGCCCTTTTCATGTAATGCTATAATTTTATATATGAACAGTGGAAGATCATAAATTACTTTTTTTTCTGGAATTTTATAAAGGAGAATAATTGAGTTGAATGTTGTTTCCAATAGATTCCAATAGAAACAAATAGATACTAATAGATAAGGACAGCTATTAAAATGTTTTTGTTTTTTTTAGCCTTGCAGACTTATAATTTATATAAGAGACAGAGGAGGTGTCATGCCACCTCAGGGCCAAACAAAGTATTTTTAGGATCCTAAAACATAGTTTAATTTGGGGCCCCCTACACCTATCAACGCCAGATTCTATATCGTTCCTATGCTACTGTATTAGTAAGTGTAACATACGTACGTACTATCATTAGCATCATTTGTAACATCTTACATCATGTTTTTGTGGCTATTGATTTTAACTGGAGAAGCAAACTGTCATTTTGAAATATAGAGTGGTATTTGAGTGTGCCATAATATTTTAACTATCTAAGTAACATCAGCTGTCCAACACTAAATTTACAGTAAACAAGGTAAGATGTTTGATCAATTTTATTTCCCCAACAGAGACAACAGGGAACAACAGGAAGTAATTAACCTATTATTTGCGCACCAACTATAAAGACAATAAAGAAATAATTTTTGCATGTGAAATAACAGTTAGTTTGTATTATTCAACGTATTTTAAATATGCAAATATATTTTGTAATGCTAGCTTGGCACTGTTGGGGACCTCCGGTGGTATGGAAGTGGGTCTTAAGCTGCTGCTTAACTTGCATATGCCTTAGGCCAACTCTGCACCGCATTTTTGACAGACAATCCCACCCTGATCAAGCCTCTTTTTTTTGCTGACCCCGACAAATAAAAATCCAAGAAATCATGTGGATTTTTGGACAGGATAAGACTCCCCAAAAGTCTGTCTGGTGCTTGTTTGCCATCCTTAGAAAGCAATAAAAGCTGTCACTTCTCCAGCTTTTAATACTACCGACACTGGAATTATTCACCTCAGCCAAATATCACAGAGGTGACTTTCGGAAAGTGACCCACAGCAAGACTCAACAGCGGTGGTCTACTTGTGGGTTTGTAATCCCCTCACCCGAGCCTTTGGATTATCAGTTCTCCAACGACCCTGAAGAGGCTCCCCGGGGTTCAGCCTTAAACACTCACTAAAATCTCTTCTCCACACTCCATCTACCGGCTGAGCAAAGTCTTTGAAGACGCAGGAGTGGGGAAAGGAAGCAGCCAAGAAAATCAGGAAACACAGCTTGTAAAATATATATATATATTTAATAAAAGAAATTCATTTTTTCCCTTCTGCTACACATGTCTTTGAATACCTGTAATTATTCAGTACTGGCCTGTGCTGTATAAATAACATACAAAATTAGAATTTTTCTAGAAAAGATTTGTGTGTTGGGCTTATCACATTCTGACTGGTATCTTGCTCTGTGGCCATCAGTGGACAGTTGGAGGAGCTGGTGGTTGGCCCAAAGCAGTGAGGCATGCAGTAAAAGGGTTTAACTTTGCTAACCTCCTTCTGCCAGGTTCAGGGGAACCTGCTGTTGGGGCAGCATTGGATCAATGTTGGGAGTCAGTGCCCACGCCATCTCAGCCACAAAGCTACCTGGGGTAGAGCTCTCATTGCACTGTGGAGCCAACTGGACTTGGTCAGTGTTTAGTTCCTATCTTGACCTACATATTCTTAAAATCTAAAACATGTGCCACAATGACAGCCCTTGCGATAGCAATATTTTAAAGGCAACCTATGGAAGGATTATATTTTCTATGACAAAGAAGAAATGTGACCAGATTGTTAGTTCATGAGCGATTGTGTACAGAACCTCCTCCCCAAAAACTTCATAGATTGTTGTACGTTGATCAAACCTAACTTAACTCTAAGCAACTTCCTGTAATGCTTATTGGAGTTACGCCATTTAATTTCCTTGCAGGGAAATAATTGAAAACTATCTTAAATAATCCAGGTGTCAAAGATGATATGATACCTCCATATAACAGGTGTGGACTGAAGTAGCGTCCGTCACTCTGTGCAGACTAAGCTGTTGATTGAAAAAGCAGTAGGTTTGCTTTACAGCAAAATCCTTTGTGCTGTACATTTGTAATTTAAAGCAGATAAAACAAACCTAGACTGATGTCTTAACTTATAAAACTGAAATACACATTTCCAAGATATGGCTAATTCAAACATTTTTATCTTAGTGGTTTAAGTAAAAAACGGAGGAACGAATAGCTGGTTCATGGAGACAAAACTCTGCACCGTCAAAGCATTAGATCTTGTTCCAAGATCAAACGGTATACTGTGCCCGTATGCAGGTTCTTTGAAACAAACATCCTCTTCACAAGAGGTTGCTATAGACCTTTTATCTTTTAAAATTTCGCAACAGTATACATTGAGATTTCCAGACGTGTGTAGAACGGTTGCATTATTTTGTATGTTTTGTTTGCAATTCATCAAGATGAAAAAAAAACAAAAACCCCAACTAATTAATATAAAACATTTTGTGGGCACTAGAATATTGTTTTAAACATGTTTGGTTCAGTGGTTGTGCAGTCATTCATGTGAGCTCCATTTGGTGGCCCTGTTGTGAAATTTTGGCAAGTTCTACATTTTTTTGGAGAGATCTGTTGGTATTAAAACCTGCAGATGGCTGCCTGTTGTCAGCAGAATAGTGTGCTTTCTGGATTGGGGGAGACTTATGCTCATATGTATGTCTTTGTGTGCCATGTGAAAAACATAAATGTATGAAGGGCATACAGGTGATGGCTTGTGGTTTCTCTTCGTTGTCTGATTTTTCTCTGTAGAAAGCTTTGTTTTTGACCTTTCTGCCGCTTGAATAGCAGAAAGAAGAGCTGTCCTCTACAGAGGAGAACGGCTATTCCAGCACTACATGGTAGCAATTCGTGAGAACTTTATGCAGACGAGTAATAGCTTCACTACATTGTCTGCGCTAGTGTGCGTGTGGGTGAGTGTGATTTGTCAAGGCGCACATAGTAAGTGTGTGGTTTGGACGCAGAGTTTACACCTGTTTCTCAACGTTGTCTAGAATCTACAAGACTAATGTGTGAACATCGTTTTTTTTGTTGCAAGGTGTGTGTGTCTGTCTGTAACTGTGTACCTGTCTCTTTGGTTGAACAGGTGGATCCTTCTTGCATGGGATCCAGACAGCATGTCCGCCAAGCAGCTGACTGTGGTCAGGCTTACCATGCTCATTGCGAAGTCTGTGGTCCAAGCTCCGACACCTTGCGGGTGGAAGGTGACTTACTGCATTTATACCTAAACACTGATTTTTTTGTGCACCTTTGGTTTCAGATTTTATTTTTTTCCGAATATGGATAGTCATGCTTTTCAATAAATGGTTAAATAGTCTGAAGGTTTTCAGAGCCCATGTAGCAGGTGTAGGATTTGTGTGTACCTGATAGGAGACGGATTGCAAAATGTTCTGTGGTGTGTGCTTTTTGTTCAAATTGAAGGTTTTTAAAACCCAAAATTCAATTTCTCTCCATTTGACTAATATGTATACTTTTCCCCAGGTATCCTGTCCTGTCAAGACTTGATTCATCATGCCTTGAAGAACTATGATGAGCAAACCCAGTTACCTATATCACATAATCACTGAATTAAGAAAACATTCAAATCCATTAGAATATAACGGTTTTCTTAAAACATGCATAGTTCTGTGTTTTCTGCATAGAAATGATAATGCACAAGACAAAGAATTTAAGAGTCCTTATGATAAGAGCTGAAAAATCTTTAAGAGTTGAATTAACATCTGCTAAATTAGCTTTTTCTATCAGTAAGGTGCAAGAGGCTGTACTTATTTTACATTGTTCATTTGGGACAATATATTGCAGGGATTAGGGGGTAAAAGACCGCTAAAAGATAAACTCATCAAATAAATGACTTGTTTTATAACTGATTTGTTTAACCTCAAAGCATATATTAGTGACGTGCGGTGCGGTGAGGTCCATTGCTGGTGAGGCACTGACTTACGACTATAGACACCATGTATGTTATTGGACGTATGGAAATTTCGCGCGGCATACAACGCTGGGGGGCAAAAAGACTAATCTTTTACATAGCCACATTAACTCAGTGAAACTTAGAAATGTAGGTTATTAATTTCATGCTATGATGTACAGCAAAGGGAAAGAGAGCTACATGCAGATTTGTTGCCATAGCAACTCACAACAATGTCACTTCATGTTTTAGGATTTAACACCAAAAAACTAGATTAGCTACCTCTTCTACTTTACTGAATTAATTAAACATAGAAACTGTAGCCCACAAAACGCACATTTCATTAAAAAACTAAACAAAACATCTTATTGCTGCCTTACCTTTACTTATAAATGAAATACATGAACCGCTAATTCTGCACAAAAATATCCGTTCACTCAAAGCCAAGTCTATCTTCAGCATGTCTTTTCTACACCGTTTAAGACTTGTCAAACTGTCTCGAAGCAAAACTTTCAGCTCCGTGTTGGTCTTCCTTTAGTTATTATCTCCTGCTTCAACTGAAAATCCACTTTAGAAAACTGTTTAAGTGTAGAAAAGTAGTCTTTCATGTTGACTTCGAAAGAGAGGAGAAAACAATTATATCGCTTTACTTTACTTATTTACTGTTTGGCTAGCTCCATGTCTAGCTCACTGTGTCTTACTCTGCAGTTGTGCAGTCACAATATCTGGGATCATGAGCGCCCCCAGCAGTGAGGCAAGATAACTGCATGCCTCACCTCGAGTCTGTTCTCTGCCGTTTCTGATCGCTCCTCCGCACACAAAAGACGACACACACACAGTTGGTGACAAAAAAGAAAGACACAGTACATTATAGACATAAGCTAGATTATTATAGACATAAAATAGATTATGGAAAATCAGTCCATATATTAATTGCTAATATATAGCAATCTCTCACTGATTTATAGAGCTCAGAATATATATATATATATAGAGCTCAGAGGATGAAAAAGACCACCCGCGGAGGGTGAGAAGGGAATTAATTATATATTATATATAAAATCTATATAATTTAGATTTTATATATAATATATAATTTTCTGTATTTATTAATCTATTAATTAATTATTAATTAATCTATTAATCTATTACCCTTTTGCGCTCTCTTAATGAACCTTCGGTTAGGAGGTCTGTCCCCCGGGCGTTTCTGGGATTTGTAGTTCAGAGACCACAAATTGACGTCAGCGGAAGTCTTGGAGCATATGCAAGCTAGGTCACATTGGTGCAGTTTTGTAATGCTTTGAGCAGCTCTGCTACGATGGAGGCAACAAACACAGGTGATATTTTGCGTTCCCTAATTACGTTCCTTGCTTTAATAGCATTTCGGTCATTATAGCCGAGTACTGACGCTTGGTGCGCCTTTCAAGAAATGATTAGTAAAAGTTGTGGCTACAACAGCTACGTTAGCATAACAATGTGTGTGCACGAGTGGTCTGATGACCGATTATTCATGACGTACTGTTGTCCATGACATTACATATTGCTTTACGTTATTTTAGTAGATTTATCTTGAATTTAGTTTGAACCTCACCGATTTCTACAGCGAAAATAGGGCTGCAGTTTGTAATGAACTGAACAGAAACACAGACAAACACTAGTTTGCAATGAACTGAACAGAAACACACACAAACACACTGATTATTGCTTTTTTGTGACATTCTGTGTTTCTATTTGTTTTTAACTGCTTCACCAGAGGAAATCCCTCTAAGGCATGTGGAGAAGGATGTCCTGATCCCCAAGTTGATGAGGGAGAAAGCCAAGGAGCGCTGTGCAGAAAGAGTTGAAGGTCAGAATAAGAGAAAACTCATCTTTATGCATTAAAACCAAATCAAAGGTTATTTTCACAAAACAATCCAAAACACACTTGTACTCATTGCACCTGAAATATTTATCCCATCAAGTACTTTTAAACCAGGAGGAGATCATAGTTCTTATAACCTTCAAAACAAATCAGGAAATAACTAAGAACTCTTTGATTTATGTACAGTTTGACCCCAAAATATTAATACACCTTGCAGATTTAGGTCTGCAACAAACATCTTATCTAAGATGTTTGTTTCTGAATTGAAAAAATACCAACATCTTTCTAAACATAAGGTGTTTTGCAAAAGGTTGTATTTTGTAAGTGAATTCTCTTTTATTATTGACCTTTTTTATTAACACAGAAAGGCACTTTGGGTATGAATTATGTCCATCTCAGTAAACAATGGAAAGGTCTTAAGTGACAATTGAAAACATTTCATAATTACTGTTCAGCTTTTTGCATAATTCTACTAGGATATTTGGAAATTAAGAATTGGTCATGAATTGGTCGCCTCAAGGTCATTGAGGTCTCAAGGTCATTGAGGTCTGAAGACCTTCCAATCAGCTCAATCTTTTGCTTCTAGCATGAAATCACTATTGGAATAAAGTCTGGATCTCTAACTGAACCAATGCCGAGTGCTAATATTATTCCCATTGGAATAAACATGAAAATATTACAAACATTTTTCACAGTTATAAGTAATTGTGAGCTCAGCTGTATCTATGGCCAGTTTTAACCATGGATTATGTCAATTCACTGGATGACCAATGATGTGTAGGTAATTAATTTACATCTATTTTGTAATTGACATGTACAAGAGCTTTAGATTTCGAAATGAAACCAATTGTCCAAATTAGCCCAGATGTGAGAAAATCAGTGAAATGGCTCTGTATCATGTTTCAAAAGCCTTGAGCCAATTTTAGTGTGGTGTTTTTTCCCCATTATTTGTTGGAGAATTTGTCTTTAGAATCCCCTATTGGGACATTAAAACCTTTGGACTAAGAATGTCCTGTAGAAAAGCTAAAGGTGTTTAGTTTTAGTTATTTTGGTTTGATCATGGTTCAACCGACAGATCAGAACCACAGTCAATGGAAATATGTTGCAATACAAAATCTTAAAAGTATATTACATTTAAAATAATAATGTTTGAGACATTATTGTGATGATTTCTCCCAGTGACTTCTTACAATGCTTAACAACTGGGATAAACTGATTTGCAAAAGGTAGGTACAAGTTTAGGAACAGATTTATTTGTAAAGATGAATTTGTTGTACAAATTGATGAAAGATCAGATAGACTTGTTGCTGGGATTAGTAATAACACGGTAAATGTCTTCTGGTTTTACCACTCAATTCTCTTTTACATTATAAACTAATGCTACACATGCGCTGAAACAGTTTTTTATGTTTAAAGGGAATGTGGTGAATATCTTCTTCAAAAGATCTTTGATGTGTGACTGAGTCTTGACCTGACAATTTCCAAGTTGGTAGAGCCATAGATACTCTGTTAAGCTGTAAAAATAAGCAAATTGAGCTGCAAGATGTTTATATGGTATTTATATTTCTGAAGAAAAACAAAACAGACTTTATTTGCATTAGTGCTTTGGTTTCTCCTTCCAAAATTGTTTCCGTAGAGTTTACTGGAGTTTTGTCCCATTCCTTCACATAGAGCTGCTGTAACTGATTTAGGGTTGCTGGTTGTTCTTCATGGCACTGAGATTAGGACTTTGTGAAAGCCACTCCAAAATATCGGCTTCCTTGCAATGGATTTTTGAGGTATTCTTAGCATCATTGTCCAATTGGAAGACTTGTTTGTGCCCAAACTTATGACCAAACCAAACACTTGAATTAATGTTTTAGCTTCATAAGACCAATAGACCTGTGTCCAAAATTTGCCAGCTTTTTGGTGAGTTTGGAGTATTTTCCGTTACTATTTATATAATGACTTCCTTCTTGCTGAATGTTCTTTCAGCCAACATTGGCACAGGCCTTGTTTTACTTTGAGTAATGACACCACCAGCTCTCATCAGCTTCATGTAGCAGCATCAAATTGATTTCTGTTCTTTCTTTTTTTTTGGGGGGGGGGGGGGGGGATTTTAGCCACAAATTTGGCACCAAAAC
>CAEGAF010156168.1:0-11276 GCA_903067075.1 Micropoecilia bifurca
AAACAGGAAAATTAACTATCTGTATGTACAATCCACTGACTTACAATTTATATGAGGCAAGAAGCTTGTGACCCACAGTAACAGTTTATCAACCAAACCTAATCTCAACATGCCTGATTAGAGAACCGAACATCCTGGTCTATCGGTTCCCTCCGCCCCCATATTACGTTCCTCCATCCGTCCCCTGGTCTAATGGCGGCTCCCGCTCCACCCAGTTTACGTCCATTCGTCGTTCGACCCCCCCCAATTTAATCCAATTTAATGTTGGATTTATATTGATAGAAATGTGTTTTTAGAGATGCTTAAAATGAATAGCATTTGGTAATATATATTATTCTGAAGATTTTTGTTAGTTTGTCAAAGTTTGTTTGTGTATGTATTTTGTTTTACCCTGTTTTTTGGTGGGTTTGTGAATTGGAACAGCCAGGGACTATAAAAGGCTGCATGTTGGCCACATTGATGAGAGTGTTGCTGCTGAGACCCCAGGTCACTGTAAGCAGGGTTGTTTGTCTGTTAAATGTTGGTGAATAAACACCCAGTGGGATTTGCACCGTTTCTCTACCTCAAGTCTCCTACTTCCTCCAGCTGCTAAGGGCCATTCTAACAATGACTAAAGACAGAAGTCCTGCTTCTTGCGCCCCTCCCCCCCGACCCTTTTCCATGCCCCTCTGTGGGTGGGGGGCGCCCCACTATTTGAGAAGTACTGCATTAGGAACAGTATTTTTTCTATTTTAATCTCAATTTCTCCCCCCTCAAAGACAGAAGTTGGAATGACTTTCTGGTGTAGAATTATTTTTATTATTTTTCTATTAACATTTCATTTTCCCTTCATTAAGGGAAAATGTACTAAATGAAATAGAGAGCCCTTCTGAAAATATCAAAATTATTGTATCCCTTATGTTTAACTAAAGTGTCTCGTCTTGTGTGTGTGTGTTTTTTTTTCAGACTTTGATGTTCGGTGTCGACAGGAGCTTAAAGAGCATCTGAAGAAGCTCCAACGTTTCTCAGAAGGCATTGCTGAACATGGAAATAAAACAGTTCTGAATGAGATCTTTACAGAGCTCCACATCACAGAGGGGTTAACTAGAGAGGTCAACCAGGAACATGAGGTCAGACAGATTGAAACAGAATCCAGGAAACAAGAAACAATCAGAAGAGAAGACATCTTTAATGTCCCACCTGGAATAGATCAACCAATTAGAACAGTGATGACCATGGGAGTGGCTGGCACTGGGAAAACCATCTTAACAAGGAAGTTCACTCTGGACTGGGCTGAAGGCAAAACCAACCAAGATATTGATTTTATATTTCCCATCGCTTTCAGCGAGCTAAATAACTTGAAAGAAGAAAAGTTCAGCATGGTGGAGCTGATTCATAGTTTGTTTAATAAAACAAAAGGAATCAACAACTTTGAAGCATTCCATGTTCTGTTCATCTTTGATGGCCTGGATGAGAGTCGACTCCCTCTGGACTTTGAAAACACTAAAACATTAACTGACCCTGAACAGTCCAACTCAGTGGATGTTCTGGTGATAAACCTCATCAGGGGGAAACTGCTTCCATCTGCTCTCCTCTGGATAACCACAAGACCTGCAGCAGCCAGTCAGATCCCTGCTGAGTTCACTGACATGGTGACAGAGATCAGAGGGTTCACTGACCCCCAGAAGGAGGAGTACTTCAGGAAGAGATTCAGAGATAAAGAGAAGGCCAGCAGGATCATCTCCCACATCCAGAAATCAAAAAGTCTCTACATTATGTGTCACATTCCAGTCTTCTGCTGGATCACTGCTGAAGTTCTGGAAAATGTAATAATGACCAAAGATGCAGGAGACATGCCCAAGATGCTGACAGAGATGTACATAGAGTTCCTGCTAGTTCAGCTCACATTCAAGAAGAAAAAGTTTGGAGGACCTGAAAAAGTTGCTGAGAACAAGAAGCTTATTGTTTCTCTAGGAAGACTGGCTTTTGAGCAGTTGCTTAAGGGAAAGATTATCTTCGATGAATCAGACCTCACACAGTGTGGCATCAACATCAAAGATGCTTCATTGTTCTCAGGAGTTTTCACTGAGATGTTTAAAAAGAAGAGAGGGACGCGCAACATCTCTGTCTACTCCTTTGTCCATCTGAGCATCCAGGAGTTTGTGGCTGCAGTCTACATGCTCCACTGTTTCACCAGCAGGAAGTCAGAGGTGATCCAGACGTTCCTGGGAGAAGAATACAGAGAAACATCTCTAGATGAGTTCATGAAGAAAGTCATGGAGAAATCCCTCAGCAGTATCAATGGCCACCTGGACCTGTTTGTCCGCTTCCTTCATGGTCTCACTGTAGAATCCAACCAGAGTCTCTTACTAGGCGTACTGGGTCAGACAGAGAACAGTCCAGAAACCATCCAGAGAGTCATCAGCAACCTGAAGGAGATGAACACTGATAGCATCTCTCCTGACAGAAGCATCAACATCTTCCACTGTCTTGTGGAGATGAACGACCTCTCATTTTATCAGGAGATCCAACGGCTGCTGGATTCAGGGAAGAAACTCTCAGTGACTGACTGTTCAGCTCTGGCCTTCATGCTGCAGATGTCAGAGGTTCTGGATGAGTTGGACTTGCAGAAGTACAACACATCATGGGATGGACGACAGAGACTGCTTCCAGCTTTGAGGAACTGCAGAAAGGCTCGGTGAGTCCAGGAGTTTTCATTGTGTGAATTCTGATTGAGCACTTTTGTCCTCCTGTTTCTTCTTCCAGTTGATTCTGGATCTTTTTGGTCTTTAACTATTTCCTTCATCCTTTTGACTATTTCAGCCATTCGAACATCTAAACATTCAGCTTATCCAGGACAGCTGCAGTTTTTCGTATTTAAATGTTTGATCATTTTAAAAACATTCAACTTTTTATCAGTTTTCAGGTTGAAATAAATAGAATCTTTTATTTCAAAATAAAAGTTTTCCTGGACTTGGATCGAAATTTCTAGAAAATGTTTTCTAGAAAATGTTTCCTATGAAAGATCCAGTCAGCCAGAGACACGTTTTAATCTTTAAGCTCTTCTTTACTCATTGAGCCCCTGCTCAATAATTCACCTTTTAGGATTTTTACTCTTTGTATAAAATAATTGTTCAGGTTTGCTGAAAACTTGGTCCATTAAAATAAAACCCTGCATTGACGTCGTTGCGCCATAGAAACTAGTTAGAAACTATGTGAAAGAACTTTTCCTCCTGCCACTAGTTTCCTCTGAGTTTGTAAATGAGAACAAAATGTGTTGTGTGAGAATGTGGATTTTATGTGTTTTCTATTAATTTAGTTCTTGTGTTGTCGTGTCTACTGCCTGATTAATCAGGAACTGCACAGATTCCTGTGAATTCCTGAATTACTGGGTTTGACCCCGTTCTTGGGTCAAACTCAGTAAATTGAAGATCAGATGTTGATCAGATGATGACATCACTGTTATCATATTTTTTGTCTGTTTATGATCCAGATTGATTTAATTATAACTGACTTTATTTTTGCTCTCATCACAGACTTGGTATCTGGAGGATCCAAAAGGCTGATTGTGAAGTTGTGGCCTCAGCTCTGAAGTCCAACCCAGATCTGACTGAACTGGAAATAAGTGAGATCGACATATATAAAGGTGGAGATGTTGATGTCAAGCCTCTGTCTGAGATCCTGGAGAGTTCCGTCAGCAAAGTGAAGAATCTGGGGTTTGTTTTCTCCATTTATCCAAAACAATTCATTTATGAATACTTTAATCCTTAGTTTAATTAATCATTTTATTCTAATATGTTTTCAGTTAAAGAAACCTGTTTAAATGTCAGAATAAAATCTCTAAAACATTTTACCTTGTAAATGAATTATTTTATTATTTCAGACTTTGAGATTATTGAACTTTCTTTTTCAGCTTTTCACTTTAAAATGTTTTTGACTGATGAACAAAATGAGTAAAATAATTCAAATGATGTTAATTAATGATGGAGATGTTTCGGTTTTTTGTGTAAAGATTCAGATTGTTTTATTTCTCATTTCTGATTCTCATTTTTACATCCAGAATGTAATGTTGTTCCTCCAGAATCGAGCCAGGGCCGCATTCACAAACACTAACCAGTTCAAATAATCATAAATGAAACATCTAAGAAATGACTGATTGTAGAAAAGGAAATCTATATGAAATGAATAAAGTGAGGTTTGCAGCAGCAGGTTCCTCAGCTTTGTCCTGAAGCTGTGGTTCTGTTGAGTCTGGTCAGAAAGGAACCGTAGTCTTCAGTCTGACAGCAGTCAGTCGGTTGGAGCCTTGTCTCTGTGATGAAGCTTCATAAGGTCCCGTCTCCTTAGGAAGTAATTGCCTCCATTAGCTTTCAGCAACTATAATAAAAACCCAATGCCATTAATGAATAAACTGAGTGGTTCTGATCCAGTTACCAAGTCGGGTCTCCAGTTGATGATCAGGAACCAGTAGAAATAGCTCACCTTATCCAGGCTGCTGCTCTTAGAAAACTTTGAGTTTCTGTTTGGTAAAATATTCTGGTTCTGCTGGTTTGGACCCTTCAAACCAGTTTGACTTGATCAGATGTTAGAATCAATTCATCATGTTGATTACCAAACATAATTTATTTGTTCATATTTCAGTTTTAACCGTATCCTGTTGGCTTCAGCTCACATCTTTTATTCTTTATTCAGATTGGATCTCTGCAGTTTGTCAGAGACCAGCTGGACTTCGTTGTTCTCAGCTCTGAAATCCAACCCGACCCATCTGATAGACTTGGAACTGGACAACACTATTCTAGGAGATTATGGAATGAAGGAGCTCTGTGGTTTTCTACAGACTGAAGGCTGCAGACTGGAGAAATTGAGGTATATAATTATGAAATTATTGATATTTCTGTGAATATTATTGATCCTAAATCAAAGTTCATATCTTCTGTTACAATAAATATTTTCTGAATTTGTTCCTGGACTTGGAATCAGTTTTATTTAGTCCCTCTGTGTTGTACCCACTGATCTGAGGTCAGAACCTCAGTGTGGATAAATCCCCCTCATGTGAAGCAGGTCAAAGGTCATTTGTCTAGACCGTTTAGACCTCTCAGGTCTTCTGGTTCTGGTCTGCTCTGCTTCCCCAGAACCAGGACCAAACAAGGAGAAGCAGCATTCAGCTTCTATGCACCACAAATTTGGAACAAACTTCCTGAAAACTCTAAAACAGCTGAAACACTGAGTGCCTTTAAATCTCGACTTGAAACCCACCAGTTTAGAGTTGCTTATGGCTAAATAAGGGTTAGAGTCCGAGTTGATGGCGTTTCAACTAAAGTTCTAAAGGGCTAAAAGAGGGGTGTGGGTTTTAAGGATTTTTATTTATTTATTTATTTATTTTATCCGATTGTTTTTTACTCTGTGCTTTTGTTTTTAATGATGTAAAGCACTTTGAAATGCCTTGCTGCTGAAATGTGCTATACAAATAAAATTTGATTGATTGATTGATTGATCGATCGATCGATCCATATTCCAGGAGCCAGAATTCTCTTTTCTAGACTGGGATCGACCGATTAGAGTCTAGAATCCCAGTCTAGAAAAGAGAATTCTGGCTCCTGGAATATGACAGGAACAAATCTATAATCAATGACACTTTGATCAGAACTTGGTATGACTTTACTGACTAAAATCCTCCAACACAACATTACCCAGTACCAGGTTCTGGTTCGGGTTCTGAAGTCTGCAGGTCTTTATTGAAGCAGCAGGATGTTGGCATTAACATTATTCAGAATCTTTAACTGGTTCTGTTGGACTGGTTAACCTGCATCCTGTTGGCTTCAGCTCACATCTTTTATTTTTTATTCAGATTGTTGAACTGCAGGATGTCAAAGATCAGCTGTGATTATCTGGCCTCAGCTCTGAAGTCCAACGACCTCTATATGACAAAACTGGACCTGAGAGGAAATGACCTGGAGGATTCAGATGTTCAGCAGCTGAAGCGTTTTGTAGAGACGTTAGAGTAAGTAAATGTTTGTAGTGACTCCAGCTGCTGTCAGCATATTGAACTAAACCCAGTTAGCATCAAAGCAAAGCTTCGGTGTTCCCAGTAAAGCTGCAGCTTCTCAGTGGAAGGAGAATGGTTCAGGTTTCCTGATTGGACACAGAGACAGCAATCAGCCAAGCAGAGGAGCAGCAGCTTGCTGTGTTGATGTGAAGATGAGTGTTGTTGCTGTGCCATTTCTCCAGGAAGTCCAGCTGGACTCCAGCGTCCAGCTGTCCAACATGTCTAGAGATAGTGGTCCTCATTCATCAAACTGTGTCTCTCAGTTCATCAGGAAACAACTGATCAGGTTCATCTTGGTCACAGCTCTGAGATCAGTCTGACTGCAGCCTGGAACTCGTCTACTGGATGTGCTGCGTCACTGACTGCTGCTGGAGAAAGGCTGGAAACACTCACTGATCTGCTCTCTCCTTCCTTCTCTCTGCAGGTGGGATTCTTACCGTTCTCTTTCTCACCATCTCCGGGTCAGCTTTGTCACCACTAGAGGCTATTTTGATTGATCTCTGTAAAGTAGAGAACAGTCTCTGTGTCCTGCTGATCCTGAGAGGTTGAAGCTGCAGTAGTTAGAGTCTAAAGAGACTGACTGGATCATGATGATAACCTCTGACCTAAAAAAAATTTCCTCCTGTTTATTTCTCATGTGTGTCTGATATTGTTTGTCTCTTTGGATCAATAAACATCCAATGGGCTCCATTTAGAGGCTTCATGGAGTTTTGATCTGAACTGGATTCAACTGGAAAGTTGATCTTTTTTCTGATTCATTTACATCCTGGAACCAGAAATGGTCTGAGAATGGAAACATGGGAATCATTTTCAGGTCAACTTTGAATCATGAAAGACAGTTCAAACCTGCTACTTCTTCTGTAGACAAGACAGTGTCCTCAAAGCTCCACAGATAAAAAAAATGCTTTACTGGAAACTGCAGAGAAACTTCAGCTTCCTTCACAGAAACCAGTTTAACCAGTTTAGAACTGGATGTCCCACAGAAACTCTGATCTTAGAGCAGTTTTCAGAAACATAAAGCAATTATCTGGAATTTTTTTAATAAATAAATATATATATTGCTATCTTTTTATAGTCATTCTAAAAATCTCTAAGTAATGAAGTTTTGCATCATATTCATTGATTCTATGCTTTAATATTTCTAAGATTGTTTTGGTTTTTACTTTTTTAACTCCATATTTCATGTTTTGAGTTTTCTAGAGAACTTTTTTACTCAATGTGTTACAATGGGCTCCTCACTGTGTTTTTAAATAATGTTTTTAATAATGTTCTTTGTGTTGTTTTCTATTCAGCTGACTGTACAAAACTAAGGTGCTGGTCAAAATATTAGAATATCACAAAAATGTTAATTGAAGTCAGTAATTCAAAAAGGAAAATTGATATATTATATTCATTCAGTACATTCAAACTGATATATTCTCCAGCAGAAGGTTCTGGTTCTGGTTCCACCCGGCAGATCCAGCTACGCTGTTGACCTCTGACCCCTGGAATCAAAGGCAGATGCCCAGATGGTTTTTGAGGTTCTGTAAGGTTCTGGTTCTGACCGACAGGAAAACTCCAAGCATGCATCAGGATTCTTGGTCTTCCTTAGAGTCAAAAGTGAATAAAGTTCTGGTCCAGATGGGATCTGAAGTCTAGTTCTGAGCAGACTTGCTAGTTACATTTACTCAGTTACTTTTACTCCAGTAATCTTTAGTAAAAATGTTCCATTAAGAGTATTTTTACTATGCTGTACTTTTCCTGAGTACTTTTATTTTTAAGTATTTTTACTCTGACTTCAGTAAATTTTCTGGCTCCTCGACTCACTGAGAGTAACTTCACTGACTGAATGAAGATCAAACTTATTTTAGACTAAAATTCACCAGGAATCTGAACACTGCAGGGGGCTTCACATTGGATAATTAACGCAAGTGTAGCTTTACGGACGAACCAGAACATTTATTTCATATCATCTCAGTCTCAACAACTGGGTTGTGGAGCTCATCGTGGCGGCACACAGCTGGTAGATGAGTTTCTGTGTGTGACGAACGAAGTTGTTAAATCCCGTCGCTAACATGAACACAAAAGCTGTAAATGTCTGGGCATGGAGAGAGTTAATCTATTAAAGTGACTGAAGATGAAAACATAAACGAAAAGCTGAAATATAGACACTTTTTAGTATTTGTGAACCTGCCTCTTTATTATTAAATTGAATATAATTTCAGATTTTTGTATAAATCTTCTTCAGGATAACTTGTAAAGTGAGTTATTGTTGTTTTGAGTTAATTTTCTAAACTAGAGAAAAGTTTTTGTTAGGGAAGCTCAACTGTAAAATTGGACTGATGTTGATAAGTGATAGTAATACTGCTGTTCTGTTAGATTCACCAATGTTTTATTTAATCTTCTTTATATCCGATTACTCAATTGTGAGAATAGTCAATATATTTCTCGATTACTAAAATATTCGTTTACAACAACACTAAACTAGAATTAAAGACTTGAGGGATTTTATTTCTATAAAGCTGAGAAATTGTTGTATTTGTTAAAGGTGATCATTTAGTTCTTGACATTTGGATACTTAGAGATGTGAAATATTTTTCTTGATGCTTTGTTTTTTTCTGGCATTTTCTGTAGAAAAAATAATGACAAACTGTATTGTTATTATATAAACATTCAATAAAATGACCTGGATTATAACAAAACTGGGTGATAAATTGTTCTAGGTGCATTTTATGCCCTTATGGCTACTGGGTACAAACTGGTCTTCAGTCTGTTTGTCCTTATTTTAATGCTCCTCTATCTGCAGCCAGTTGGAGCAAATTGTGACCTGGTGTGAAGAGTCTTTTAAAATGTTCTTGGTTTTTCTGAGGCAGCCGACCTGTGGAGTTCTTGGAGAGAAGGCAGAGAGCAGCTGATTGTCTTCTGGACAGATTTTATGATTCTCCGGAGAGTCTGTGCTCTGTGCTGATGTGCAGCTGGACGCACACAGAGACAATAGCTGAAAAAGTCTTTTGGAGGTTTCCCCTAAAATGCACGGGAGGCGGATATTTTGGGCCAAGGGGCAAATTTTGGCCATTATTCACTTTTACTCACATTGAACTTCAACAAACTCCTCCTATGGATTTTGACCAATTGGCTTCATTCTTGGCCAAGATGCAGTTAAAGAGTGGGGCTTTAAAAGTTATCAAAAAATTTAGCTTTCATAAATGTTCAGGTGGTGGCAGATGACTTTCATTTAAAAAGGTCAATGGGCACCAAACTTGGCATGAATGATCCTGGTTGGATCCCTGATGATCCTATATCATCATAAACTGATGTCATCTAAGCCACTCCCTCTCTGAACAGGAAGTAACTGTTTTTTCTCTTGGAAAGTTCAATCTCTGACCCGCTTGGCCTAATCTAGGTGATCTTGTGTCAGATAACAGAAAACAAGTTGGTCTCTCTTGCCATAAAGCGCCAAGAGTTTTCAGTGGACGGCATGGCAGTGCGGCGCAGTGACAAGTCGCGCCGCTGCCATATGTTTGGCTATAAATTCCACATGTTTCGACCGAGCTGGAACAAACTCACTGTGATCGATCCTTGTCCAGCACCTGACAGGAATGCAGTTCAATATTTGGTGGCTGTGGCCTAATTCCTCCACAGCGCTCCCTAATCATTTTAAAAATCAGCCCCGAACCATGCTTTTTCCGACAATCATAAAATTCGGCATACATGTACATCTTGACAGGACGTAAAAAATGTGTACATCAAATCATGTGGGTGTGGCTAAGCCTCAAGCCTTACCACAACCCCTCCCCTTTCTACAGGAAGTCTCCCGTCTTCTCATGATTTTCTTCCTTTTACTCTGTGGCTCATGCAGATTTCAACCTGTATTTAATGAAGCAGAACAACATGATGGTAAATCCTTCTCTCAACTCATTGGCAGCAGCATGTGGATGTGGCTGAATGGTGAATACTAATCAATGATCATACATGCATCATTGTATTTGCACTAAACTTGTTATGATTGACCTTTCTTAACCTCTGAAGAACCCAATGGCATTAAATTGTAATTTCACTCCACTGCGCTCCCTGGGTTTGTCCAACAACTTTATCTCCTTTATACATCAACCGATTTGCACCAGATTGTTTGTGCATCATCAGAGAGCACTGCTGAACATATCAGTGTATCATTATACACTGATGGTATTCAGGTGTGAGAACTGCGTGAGAGCATTGACAGTGGTGAGCGAGTAGTGTTGATGGAGCTCAAGCGATCTCAATAAGGCCAGAACGACGCTGAGCTGTGAGCTTGCAGCTTTAATTTTGTTTTATGCTTCTTCTAAAAGGCTCTTGAGGACAAGTCCAGTTATGTTTCTTAATGATTAAGCCTTGAAAATCATTCTATTGAGTTAAGCATGTCCACAGTGCTGTATTTTTTTCATTTTATGCTGCAGTTTTCACAGTGTCTATGACAAGAAATTACAAGATTAAATTGGACCCATTTGTAACTCCCTGCATCTGTCTGGCTGTTTTATTCCAAGTGGCTGCTACACAGAAGGCTGAGCACACAAAGTCAGAACTGACTCTGATAGTTGAAGAGGCGTTGTGGCCCACTGGGAGGAATTGATGCATTAACAAAGTCTGATCGGACATGAACTCCGTTCCAGAATATTCTCACAAGGACTTGAAGATTGATTTCTATTATTTTGTCCTGTATAGAGAGAGTGTGAGGTGGATGTTGTTTACCTTAATACACTTTTAATCAAAATTGCAATGTGCTGTTATGCACTAAGTGTATATTTTCATTAATGGATGTAAATTCTCAATTATCTATATAAAAAAAATCTTTAATACTCACTATAAAGTAATTTTCATTGATTATTCTTGATTGTAGAAAGTATGTTTGATGATTATTGTCCCCAATAATTTAGTATGTCTTTTGTCTTAGTTGTACTTTTCTCTTTTATGCTGCAGCTGTCTTCTATTGTTACTATAAAAGATTTTACGTTTCTCAAAGACAAGTGGCACTATATGGGAAATCTTTAAATGTGATGATCGTAGAATCCACAAGGTGGCGGTAATGTAATAACATGGAAGCCGACAGTCATAAAACTGTCCCCGAAGAAGAGGAATAGAAAGAAGAAGATAAAGAGGACGGTCTGTTGTGTTGAATGTATCAGTGTTTCTCTAAAAATATCTTCAGTTCAGCTTAAACTAGTTTATCAACTAGCGGTTAACTGCTGCTGAAGAAACTTTCACAGAGTTTAAAGGAATCATCGTCAAGTCGGAGGAA
>CAEGAF010156190.1:0-13568 GCA_903067075.1 Micropoecilia bifurca
ACACACACACACACACACACACACACACACACACACACACACACACACACACACACACACACACACACACACACAGGCCTCCCCTCAGAACAGTGTGGCGCAGTGCAGAGGTTACTGTAGTTCAACTGGGAGGAGGAAGAGGCTGGACCCGTTTCCAGTACATGATGGTGATTCTGGACCAGAACCAGAACCAGGAAGTCGGAGCTGATGGGATCACAGCTGGAGTTCATCTGAAATATTTCTCTTCATATCTTCAGAATACAGCAGATTCATCTAAACGTGGTTTGAACTCTGACCTTCCTGCAGTTCGTAACTCTCCTGTAATGTTTCAGGCGGCCAGCAGAGGGCGCTGCTCACCAGCATGAACTCTGAGTTTTTCCATCGGAAACTTTCCATCATTATTATTGGTTTAAGGACAGGAGTGAAGGAGACGGATCAGACTTGATGTGTCGGGGTTCTGCTGAAAGGCTGTGATCGTCAGTATCCTACCTGATGCAGAGTGAGGAAACAGGCATCACTCCTCCAGTTGGTGACTCAATTAGCTCTGATTCTCACAGTGTTCAGGTTAAACTTTATAAGATTCTCTGGTCAAACATGCCTGAATCATGTCTGAGTGTTTTAATCCTGCTGGGTGATGAACACATGACACGGTTTTATTTTACCAGCATGAAACAGAAACACCTTCTACACCTCCTAACTCTGAACCTGTGGGTGGAGCAGCAGAGCCAGGAGGCATCCTGATCAGAGGTCAGAGGTCACCTTTTGACCCCCTTGCAGGAAAACCACCAGGAACGGGAATTTTTTAAAGAGTTTGATTTAAGACGGTGATGAGTCTGGTTCTCTGTGGGGAGGAAGAAGGTTGGTTCAGGAAGGACTGTGATGTCTGATGGTCATAAGGTGGAGAGATGCAGAGACCCAGGTTATGGTGATGATTGGTTTAATAGACAGTAGCACCAACAGTCCAGTTCAGGCGGAACGGCAGAGAACTGAGCATCAGCTTGATACCAGTAGCAACTGAAACTAATAAGACTGATTCAAACGTTGTCACAGGACCATACAGGTCAACTGTGACAACTAAGACAATTACTGACATCGACGACGACAAGAACCCGACAAGAGAGAGAGACAACAGGTGGACTTAAATACACACAGGATAATCAAGGGAAGGAGACACATCTGGGAACAATCAGGGGCTGACAGGACAACACAGAGACCCACAAGGAACAGAAGCCAAATAAACTCAGAAAAACCTAGAAATAAACACAAAAACACTCAAATCCTCACATTGATGACCTGATTGGGTCTGCAGGACGATGTGACCCGGCCCAATCCTGACCTGTTCACCTCCAGAAACACCTGTCTGCAGTCTGATGTCACATTTCATCTGACTTTTACATCACTAACGTGAAACATGCGTCATAAATGCGTCATAAAACAGAGATGGGAAATGATAGTAATGAAACTGTGGAGTGGAGGATTAGTCAGGAACCGAGGAGCTGCCAAAATGGCTCCAGGCTCCGAATGTGACTCAGAGGTTCTGAGGTTCCAACATCAGACTGACCAAAAGGATTTGGAGGTTTGGTTCTGATGTCCAACCAGAACCAAGTTCCATGAATCCATGAATCCTCCCAGGTGGATCAGAAGGTCTCATCCAGGTGTAGCTGTAAATCTGAACTGATTCCTCTTAAAGATCTGAACTGATTTGACATGTTCGGGTTTAACTTTCTGACCCACATGCAGAATCAACAGAGTCCAATTTTTGGTACCCTCACTCACACCTTTCTGCTGCCAGAGGTCAGCAGGCTCTGCGCTGGCGGTAACGTTGCTCCTGGAGGACCTGAATCCTTCCTGACTGGAACTGAAGGTTTTTGTTTTCTCATTTCCTTCCTCCAGTCTTTCTCTGCCTCAGGTTTTGATCTGAATGAAGTTCCTGGTGTTGCTTTGTTCTGAATCAGAACCTCTTCAGTGTTTCTGCTGATTGGTTCTGTTTGTTGGATCATCTGAACCTTTATTTTGCTAAGCTCCAGCAGTTTGAGGCTTTTTAGAGTAAAATATTTTAATGAGTGCTGACTTTCCAAAGAAATGACACAGAGATGAAGAACCTGCTTATAAGATCCTGTAAGAGTTTGTTCACATCAGCCCTGTTGGTCCACTTTAATCGACTCCAGTCTGTTTGTCTTTAAAGTCCGGTTCTTCTGGTGTGAATGTGTAACCAAACTCTGACCGAAGAACTGAACTCTGGTCGTCCTGTAAACCTCAGTTTAGGTTCAGTTCAACCAAACTCTGGAGCAAATGTGAACGCCAAGTGGACTATAGAGGGCTCCAAAAACAGGAAGTGAACTGCAGCACAAGGCATTCTGGGTAAAAAAAAAAGCAAACCCCAGCAACTGAAAAAGGAATTTTGACACCAAATCTAGCTGAGCCAATCAGACTATTAGGTGTGAAATTTTTCTTTCTTAGACATTTGAAACAAGGTTTTCATCTGATGTTCCCCTTTCTGTGTCGACCGGATCCAGTCGACCTCAGAACCAACGTTTTTTCAGGTTGTAGCTCATAGTTAGAGCCTTTTCCAGATGGACGTCCTCAGATAAAACAGTGGAGTCATGTCTGTGTGTGTGTTCTGTGTCCCTGTGTGTCTCCCAGACATTTACTGCCTCTCTTTGCCACCTATTTACGCCTGTGTGTCCCGCCGCTGCAGAAGTACCATCTAATTAATGGCTCACACTGGAAGTCCAGGCAGTGTGAGAGTCTGAGGAATCCACTGGGCCGTCTGTTCATACACCATCAATTCAGGGCCGAGTCACACTTAGGTCAGATTTATAACTCAGGGAAACAATAAATGTTTGTCACTGTCTAACAGTTTCACTAAAATACTAATCTTTCGATCTTTCTGGACAAGAATGAGGGTCAGGTCTCTGAAGCCTCACTTCCATTCAGCGGTACGGTCAGGTCAGTACTGGTAGGTATCGGATGGTACTGGTAGGTACTGGTAGGTATAGGATGATACTGGTTGGTACTGGTAGGTATCGGATGGTACTGGTAGGTATAGGATGGTAATGGTAGGTACTGGTAGGTATAGGATGGTAATGGTTGGTACTGGTAGGTATAGGATGATACTGGTTGGTACTGGTGAGTATAGGTTGGTACTGGTAGGTATAGGATGGTACTGGTTGGTACTGGTAGGTATAGGATGATACTGGTTGGTACTGGTAGGTATAGGATGATACTGGTTGGTACTGGTGAGTATAGGTTGGTACTGGTAGTTATAGGATGGTACTGGTTGGTACTGGTAGGTATAGGATGGTAATGGTAGGTACTTTTAAGTATAGGTTGGTACTGGTAGGTATCGGATGGTACTGGTTGTTACTGGTGGGTTTGATGTGGTACGTTATTTCATGCTCCAGCCTATTTTGGAGTGTTTCTGCCGCCTGTCAGACTCTCAGCAGGTGCTAACGGCTAACAAGGCGTCATGCTAGCTAACTGCTAATGCGACACCCAGCGTTACAGTCTGTTGTAACAAGCAGTGATGTTTTCCTGACTCCAGTGTGTGACACTAGCAGCTCCACCCCAACCGTTCCACTGACCAAAGCGCAGGATGGATGTTTGATATGTTTTCTGTTGTAAGGTCCATTTGGATCTGGTTTGTTAGATCCAAGACCTCAGCAGAACTTTGTTGTGAAGGACTCCATCCTCTTTTTCTGTCTCTAAAGGTTAGGGTCAGCTAGTATTTAAAGTTTCAGATGTACGTTTCTTACGTTAGAGGAGAGTTGAATGTTTTCTGCTCTTCACAGTCAGAGCAGCAGCTCAGCAGCTCAGCAGCTCCCTCTGCTGGCTGGATCCCTGCAGCCAGAAACACAGGAAGGTGTGAATAAATGTTTGCTTCAGTCTTCATGTCATTAACACCACTGAACTAGCAGCTGTAATGAAACAAACTAATTATAAAACATTTTATTTGTGTCTCTCTCCCTCATTAACATTTTTCCATTTGGTCTGAAGACAGAAAGCTGGAGCAGATGGAAGCGTCAGGACTCAGTTTCTCTAGGAATGATGATAATTCACAGCATGGAGACATGAAGGGAGCGGCTGCTGATCCTGATCATCTGACACAGCCGGGCCTGTAAACCGACCCAATAACACTCAGCAGTACGAGGGCCGGCGGCTTCTGATGGAGGGATTGGCGGAGGATCTTTGATAATTATTCCGATTACAGCAAAAACATTTCACAAACGTGAAAGTTTTATCTTTGATTTGATGTTTTCTGTCCAGTTTGAGTCAGAACTCAGAAAAACTTGGACCAGATCTTCACGACTCCTTCAGTTACTGAAACATCATCCTCATCATGTGATGTCATTAAAAGTCCATCACAGCAGAACCTGGATCCATGTCTCATCCCGGGAAAATGACCACACACACACACACACAAGCACACACACACACACACACACACACACACAGTATGTCTTTCTATTTTCACAGGGACTTTGCATTGACTTCCATTCATTTCTATAGCCTGACACTGAAAAAACAAAATCTTATTATTACGTATTTTGTTCTAGTTTATATCTGAATATCTTCATACATTTGAATTGAGACAAAACTAACTGACAGTAACAGAAGCTTGTTTTAAGTTAATTACTTGTTAATATAAATTATCATGAAAAAGTTGCAGGTTCACTGGCAGATTATTTTAGTTATGATAAGACATTTATTCCCATAAGTGGAATAATCTGCCAGTGGAATTCATGATTTTTCATCAGCATTAAAGCTGAAGTATGCAATATGTAATTTTTATACTACTTTATTAAATATATGTTGAAACTGTCTCTATGTCACATGCACCTTTATTTTGCTGAAAAGTTACTGATAAGTCAGTTTTGTCTTATTTTAAGGTCACAGTAAAAATGCCAGTGTTGAATTAACACCCAAAAGTGTTTATATGTGTCCAAGTCAGCTGGTGTTGAATTCAACACTACAGTCACATTAACATTTACAACAATGTTAGTGTTACAATATATTAAAAGTAACACCAGTGTAGTGCTGATCACAAAACACAATGTGGTGTTAAAAACGTATATAATTGACCCACAAAGTGTCAATATTAATCGAATCCAGTCGATAATATTCAATCAATACACAGAAATGGAAAGTTTAACTTTTCTTAAACCCATTTCGGTATATAGACCAAAGTTAATTTAACAAAAATAATGGGTGTCAAGCTTTTAACACTTTCAAAAATGTTACTTTAACACCTGCTGACTTGGACACATATAGACACTTTTGGGTGTTAATTCAACACTGGCATTTTACTGTGTATTAAGATTTTTGCAGTAGAAACTGAACAAAAACTACCTGGTAATGTTTTGGATTTTTGCAGTGAACCTTAAACTGAACCATTACCAACCTAAACTCAAATCACCTGACCTTCACAAAAGTTTTTTAACTTAACCTTACCTAGACCTTAATTCACACCCCGTCGTCATGACGATGAACCCTGAACACGCCCAGCCCTGAACATGCGTGTGCTGACACTCTGGACTGTTCCTGATGATGAACATGTGGCCTGTAAATGCTGGACATGCTGATGATGTCAGCAGTGGTTAAACAGGGTTAAGATGAGAATGTGGCAGTAAATTCCTGTTTTAACCACCACTGCTGTAAAAATATCTGTTTGGTTCTGGATTTAAGTGAACGTGTTTCTGAAAAGAGACGGATTAAAGTCACAGTGAGCGCCTGGCGTCCCGGACGAGCCCCCAGTAAATCACAATGACCTCTGACCTGCAGCCGCACCGAACAGCGTCGCCGTGTTTACGGGTCACCAGCTTCAAGCGCAGCTGTTGACTCAGAACCTGAACCTGGAAACGGGCCACCGGCGTAGAACCAGCAGCTGATCGGAACCAGCAGCTGATCGGAACCAGCAGCTGACTGGACAGCGCCGGTCGCTACTGATGGAGCTACAGAGCAGAAGCAGAAGAAGAAAAAGACAACAGATTTTAACCTGTGATTTATACAGGAGCTTATTGTCTCAGAGAAGGACTTTTGAACTGGGTGGTGTAGAACCAAGTGGTGTAGAACCGGGTGGTGTAGAACCGGGTGGTGTTAATCTGGGTGATGTAGAAATGAGTGGTGTAGAACCGGGTGGTTAGAACCATGTGGTGTAGAACCGGGTGGTGTTAATCTGGGTGATGTAGAAATGAGTGGTGTAGAACCGGGTGGTTAGAACCAAGTGGTGTAGAACTGGGTGATGCAGAATCAGGTGGTGTAGAACCATGTGGTGTAGAATGGGGTGGTGTAGAACCAGCTGGTGTAGAACCGGGTGGTGTAGAACCGGGTGGTGTTAATCTGGGTGATGTAGAAATGAGTGGTGTAGAACCGGGTGGTTAGAACCATGTGGTGTAGAACGGGGTGGTGTATAAACTGGTGATGTAGAACGGGGTGGTGTAGAGCTGGTTGGTGTAGAACTGGGTGATGTAGATCCATGTGGTGTAGAACCGGGTGGTGTAGAACTGGATGGTGTCTCCACCTCCTGGTGTCTCCACCCTCCTGTTCTACTCAGGTCTCCAGCTGCAGCTCCTGGTTCGTCTCTCTGACCTGCTGCAGGAATCAAACCACTAAATCCTGGACGAGTTTCTCTGGTCTCAGACTTCAGTCCTCTGGGCCTGAAACGTTCTGCAGCTCGTATTGTGGAACCGACTTTATGTGGCTCTGAATGTTGAGGTCAGAGGTCAGAGGTCATCCTGATCTCTATTTTCCAGCTTTATTTTTCTAACACGCCTAATAACTGAGCTGTTTTTTTGCTCTCTGCCTGTTTCTTGCAGCTTCAGTCGCCCTGAAAGCTGCTGGTCCTCAGATCAGCAGCAGAACAACAGAATCTTCTGCAGGGTAAAAATAACCGAGCAGCTCAGACTGTAAATAACACAAACATCACCAGGATCTGAGAGACGCTCCCCTCCTGACCTTCCCTGCTCTCCTGGAGCAGCAGACGGATATTTAGGTCTCATTAACGTCACAACCTGAAGATCCAAGCAGGAGCAGCTAAAGATGTTTACATGATCTGGATCGGCCTCATCAGCCAGGCGTTCAGGGACCGTCTGCTGTTTGAGTGACGTAGCTCCTCTCCGTCACCAAGAGAGGAGCTACGTGACTAAGAGAGGAGCTACATCACCAGAGAGGAGCTACGTCACTAGGAGAGGAGCTACGTCACTAGGAGAGGAGCTACGTCACCAGGATCAGGATCCCTGTTGCCTCTTATCAAAGGCACCAACAAAAATCAACATATTTTTATTACTAGGCCAATTACACCGTTATTGTGCTGTGAAGTTCACAAATACAGAAAACCTGAAAATGTTCCAGACTTTTGGGTTTTAGTTTCCTTTGGAGCTTCACAGCAGAAACTTTGTTTCCCTGATGATTTCAGGAAGAATCAAACCAATAAACTGAGACGAAGCAGTAAAAAAATCAACATTTAATCTACAGTTAGTTAGACAGGCAAACTGGAGATATGATGGTTCCAAACAGGATTTTAGGCACAGGGACGTACATTTAAAAATAGCATATATTATAGCATATATTATTCTATGTAGCATAAAGGCTTTTCAACGCAACAACAGAAGCACTTCATCATCGGCTGTACAAAAATACATCTAAATCTCTCTTGATCTGCACTTGTAGGTGTTGGTGTCGGTGTTGGAGACGCTGATGGATCCTCCTGCTGCGGCCGGATCAGCCGAAGTCGATCCGCGGCCGATACTCCAGAACCATCGGGTACGTCTGAGTGGACCGACAGGAGACAGGGAGAGCATGAAAACACAGCAGAAGAAAACCACTGCTGGAGTTTCATCTTTTATTTTACTCAAAAAGGAAACATTTAAAATGATTCATACTCAAATTCAGAGCTGTAGCATCACGGATTTGAGCTTTTATTGTCCCTCAGTGGGGAAACTCAGATTTAACTTCCGCTAAGCAAGATAGTGTGTTAGCATTAGCTTCGGCTAAGTAACATGTTCCTATAGTGCATTAGCATTAGCTTCTGCTAAGTAACATGTTCCTATAGTGCATTAGCATTAGCTTCCGCTAAGTAACATGTTCCTATAGTGTGTTAGCATTAGCTTCGGCTAAGTAACATGTTCCTATAGTGCGTTAGCATTAGCTTCTGCTAAGTAACATGTTCCTATAGTGCATTAGCATTAGCTTCTGCTAAGTAACATGTTCCTATAGTGCGTTTGCATTAGCTTATGCTAAATGCCGCGTTAGCCTAGCGCAGACGATGAGGATCTGCCTCCATGTTTCAGTGCAGAGTCTCCAGGCTGTCAGCAACACTCAGCTGCAGCACCAACATCCTTCTGCTGCCTCATCCCTCCCAGGAAACAGAACCGGGTCTGAACCGGGTCTCACTGAGCCTCCGGGTCTCTGACCCTCATTCTCCACAAACCTCATAGTCCAGAGACTTCAGAACTGAAACTGAACGACTTCATGACAGAGAAAAACCAGAGACCAGAACCAGAGCTGATGGATCAGAACCAGAGCTGATGGATCAGAACCAGAGCTGATAGACATTCGATGACAGATCCTCACCGTCTCAGACCTGGAGAACCGTAAGGCTGGTTTTACCAAGTCCAGAACTGGGATAAAAGGAGGCTGATTATTTTAGGCAGAAATAATCTGATCTTCTTCTGGTCTCTGTCTGTCACTCTCCTTACATTAATGTTGATGACTCAGCGTTTGGGACGTAAATAGGTCCGGTTCTGGTTCTGGTTCTGCCTCAGGGAGCCGGGTGGAAGCCGCTCAGGGGACGAAGCTTCTGGTTTTTCCCTCATGAATTAAAATCATTTTATCATATTTACTCTAATCAGCCAAACTAAACCCGGATCCACTGGACCAGTGAGGATTTGGCTTCTTGTTCTGGCAGAACCGGGTCAAACACAGAACATCTTCCTTTTCAAATGGACAATTATTGATTTCACTTTATCCCATATCGATTCCAGACCCAAAGAAAGAAACCAGGTTAAACTACTGAGTTTATTCAGGGTTGTTCTGGCTGAGCAGCTGAAACTAAATCTGTGAGAACAGGAAGTGGATCCAGTCTCACCTGGATGGTGACAGTATGAATCTCTGTCACCATCCAGATCCTCACTTCACATCAGGAGACGTTTGTCCACAGTTAATCAGCCATTTATTTCCAGATAGTCACACATTTTCTATGGTATTTCTATCGTATTTCATCTGAAATACGAAGCTCCTACTTGATACGCTGGTGACTGGTGGTAACAAAGCAACCAATCCAGGAGGGCCATTCATTTTCCTTGACTCTGATTCGCTGAACCTCTAACAGTAGAGAAAAGGTGGATGGTTTCTGTATATGCATATAAAGACATATTTGGTGTTTGATCTATGAAGATCATTGTTATTAGTGTTTCTAGAGCTTTTTAGAGCAGTGATCCCCAACCCCCGGTCCGTGGACCGGTACCGGTCCGTGGACCAATTGGCACCGGGCCGTGCAAGAAATAATTAAATATTTCTATTTGATGTGTCTGGAGGATCTTTGATTTTGAAAATCCTTTAACCGGATTCTCTCGGTTACTTGCCGCCAACATCGAGCCACAAGCAGCAAAATGAGTAAAAACAGATCAGATGTCTGGAAAGTTTCTTTGCAAAGGGGAAAAGGCCCAGAGAGACAGGAGGATGGATTTATCCCACATTACAAGCCGCTCTGCATGACATGCGGCGACCGGCTGCTAATGAGGCAATGAAGCTTCAAGCTGCTTCACCAAGTAGAGACCAATCAGGCTGTGGATATAAGCAACACTTCAGGTGTTAATGTCTCTCATCAGTCCCAGATGGAACAAGCTCTGGGCCCCGTTAGTCTTTATCATGAGTTAAAATGTTCACGAAAGTAAAATGTCCGTTTTTGTGGCGCATCTGTATCTTATTTTGAAGGGATATAACGTTACCATAGCGACCAGAGTCAGAGCGCGTTTGGTTATTTGCTATGATTTGGAGGCGAGTTATGTTTTTTCATAGGTAACATTTTTAACTGAATAAACATAAACATATATAATAATGACCTTTACATATAATAATAAACGTTTCCACATATCATCTCTGAAATCCACCGGACTCTCAGTTGCGTGATATTGTACAATGGGGTTTAAGTGGAACATGTGATTGTAATTTAATGGGATTCCCTTCTGTTCTGACATCATCATGCTTTCTGATTGGCCACTTGTCACATTCAACAGGATTAACTGAACTTAATGTCTGTTTCAGAACCAGGTTGAACGTCTGCTTGGGATTAAATGACTTTTTTCTGGTAAAGTTCTTCCAGACGACCTTTGTTGTAAATTAGAGCTGAAAACGATTTTAAATGTCCACAGGAAGCTGCTGTCTCTGATATCTGAGGTTTCTGACATGTTTCCTGTTGTCACATCATCTTTACTGAGGTCCAATCAGGTCAGTCAGAGTCCAAACTGGATCATCCTGGAACCAGTTGGCTGGATAATCAGGTGGAGCATCTTTCTCTGGATCTGAGGAAGGGATCCATTAGTGGGACATCCATGAGGTCAAAGGTCACAGCTGGATTTATTCCCCCTGACCCAGGATCTGCTGCCCCCTGCAGGCCATAGTCACCCTCAACCTGCAGGCGTCATTCATAACGCAGACCTGTGCGAAAGTTATGACATGAAGCTTTTATCTGACTTGGACCTGATCCAGATTGAATCAGCTTCATTTTTAGCTCATTTTAAGGCCCTGAAGCTGACAGATACTTTGATTTAAGAGCAGATAACTGAGTTATCTGAGTAAACAAAAATATACTCAAATTAGAGTAAAACAACTTCACAGATTTTTACTCAAGTAAAACGTAACCATCCATTAAACATAACTGATCAAATTATCAATCATTTAATATTTAAAAATTACATCATCAAAATATAAAGTTAGGTGGAAATTTAGGTATTTTAAGGACCAAAATTATAGAAATTCATATAAGTAACAAAAAAATCAGGAAAAACAACAATTTTCCAAATCAGTTTCTTTCAATATAAAACTTATGAAACTTGTATAAAAACTGCAGGTGTGTCTCTGTGTCTGGTGACGTTTTGGTCAAAACATGTTTGTTTTTCATTTAGTGAGTAGAAAATCTGAATTTTACTTGGGTAAATGCATAATTATAATCATTTTTTCACAAACGTTACTTAAATAAATGTAACTCAGTCTGGTAGTTGCTGGTTGTTCTTATGTGGGAAACTAAAACTCCTCCTTTATGATAACTGGGTTCCAGTTTCTGCTGCAGATCTGGACTTTCTAGCAGCTGTAATATCTGTAGTATGACTGAACTTACAGTCAGAATCAAACTGTAGTTCCTGCTAAAACAGAGAAGTCAGTCAGTCAGTCAGTCAGTCAGCATCTGTTCATGTTCCACTCAAACCCAAACCCACAACTTCCGCCTGGTTCCTTCACTCAGACCAAATCAGGTGAACTCAGATCAACTCCTGCAGCTTCTGGCTCCAGGCTGCAGATAAACGCCTTCCTGATCATTAGTGCGTTTGCAGGTGCGTGCAGACAGGAAGTGAAGGAGGCGGCTTACGTTGTCGCCATGCAGCCGCCAGCGGGTCATGTAGATGAACTCCAGGGTGTGATCTCGGCCCATGATCTCTCCGTTGCAGAGAACATCCAGCTGGAGGAGCAGAGATCAGTGAGAGTCTGAGTTCATCATGACGAGGATGAGGAGAGGGGAAGTTTGCTGAGGTCTTGAGTGGGAGGCTGATCTGAATATGTTAACGACTGAGGGTGTCTGGTTTCTGATCAGTCAGCAGATCCTGGAAACTATGACTCACATCGTTTAAATACTGCTGGTTCTTAAATATTACCTTTGGTTTCCAGGGTTTCCAGGTTACTTATAGGAGCTGTTACAGGTTAGCATCAGGGACTGAGCAGGAACATGAGGTACACAGTAAAAATACCAGTGTTGAATTAACACCCCAAAGTGTCTAAATGTGTCCAAGTCAGCTGGTGTTAAAGTAACACTTTTGAAAGTGTTAAAAGATTAACTCCCATTGTTTTTGTTAAATTAAAGTTGGTCTATATACTGAAATGGGTTTTAGAAAAATTAAAACTTTCCATTTCTGTGTATTGATTTGAATGTTTTCCACTGGATTTAATTGATATTGACACCTTGTGGGTCAATTATTTACTTTTTTAACACCAGGTTATGTTTAGTGATCAACACTACACTGGTGTTACTTTTAATATATTTTAACACCAACACCGTTGTAAATGTTAATGTGACTCTGTAGTGTTGAATTTAACACCAGCTGACTTGGACACTTATTGACACTTTTGGGTGTTAATTCAACACCGGCATTTTTACTGTGTATTCCTCTTAAAGTTTTACCTGTAAGTTAATGTAACCTGTGAAACCCGGAAAGTTACTCTGGAAGTTTCAGGAAAGTAAACCTGGAGGCTCCAGGAAGTATCCAGAGACGGATCACCAGCTTCTAACTGATGGTCCCTGAATGCAGCACGGAGCTGCTGGAAATACGCACATCTGGCCTGAACCTGATTGCTCTTAAACTGATTTAAACTCGTTTGAAACAACAAACTTACACAAACACCCAAAATATTCTGCACTACAATGTCCACACTTCAGATTCTTAATCTTTCTTTTCCTTTTAGGTGATTTAACGAGGTTTAAACCAGGTGCAGAAGAAGAAGAAACATGGCTCTGACCTCATAAGAACTGGGCAGCTTGAGTTTAAGACTGAGGAACTTCTTGATGGTTCCCACGGTGACCCTGCTGGAGCAGCGGATGAACCTCTTCATCAGGTCCTGGTTGAAGGAGCAGAGCGGTGAGACAGAGACGCGTGGGGTCAAAGGTCAGGCGTTCCGGCATAAGGCTCACCGTCACGCTGGTCTCCCCGGTCTGACCCGCGTTCTGCAGGCAGTCCAGGCAGATGGCGATCTGAGGGTCGCTCCTGTGGTAGTCGCCATCTTCGCCGCCATCGTCACCCTCAGCGGCGCCGCCGTCAGGAAGACACCGCAGGCTCTCTGGACACAAAGACGGGTCAGGGGTCAGGATGAGGAGCGGCTCTGCTTCGTCATGGAAACGGAGCCGGCTTACCTCGGCCGTTCGCCTTCGGCTGGTTCTTCTTCCAGAATTCCAGTTCCTGCTGTTCCTCTTCTGGCTCAGAGAGACAAATATTTACAGGAAAACATCAGACTAAACGCCTCCAGGGATAAAAACAGAGAAAGAACCTGACAGAAATACCAAAATAAAAAAGACCTTTGTGTCTTTTTATAGCTTTAGCAATTTTAGTTTCAGTTCAAGCAGCAGGAGAAAGTCGACATGTTGCTTTAAATGATCTTCAGTCAGAAACGTGAAGCTCAGAGGAGAAACTTCTGCTCCGTTTATCTCAGAAGGATCAAGTCTGAATTTCTGCAGAAGCCGATGGATGAAGGACTTCAGGGATGATGTCCTCCAGACCAGTGTTGTATAAAGTACTGGAATCTCAGAGTCAAGTAAAAGTTTAGGTTCCTCTCCAAAATATGACTTTGGTAAAAGTCCAAGTCACTGA
>CAEGAF010156191.1:0-11218 GCA_903067075.1 Micropoecilia bifurca
ACGCACACACACACACACACACACACACACACACACACACACACACACACACACACACACACACACACACACACACAGAAATGCACATGAACGCTGCAGAGTTTTATTTCTCCCAGAGCTCCCTGCCATCTCGTCTGCCCGCTGCCTCGGAGGAACTGGGAATACAATGGGATCTAGTGGGGTCTTCCTCACACTTACATACGCTGGATTTAATTTGCACGTGCACTCTGCAGTTGTTTGAGGCTTGAGGAAAGTGAATAATCAATTGAGTATTGATTTCTTGTACAATTTTGTAAATTTCACAGGCAAAGACAAAGAGGGGTAGCTTAAGGAGAGTCGCTACGAGCAAGAGGAGCCGCAAATTAGCCAGCAAACACAGACAGCGGAATAAACGAAGGCAAATGAATGAATGAACGAACGAATCGCTCGTCACCGAGATACGCCTCCGTCTTTTACTCGTTTTCTTCATTGTTTTTATTCCCTCCTCCAGAGGAAGTAACATTTGGAACAATGGCTTTCTATGGAGACGAAGCGATGGCGAATGGGCAAATAAGGGTTAAAAGCAAAAGCTGCAGGAGGAGATATAGTGACAGGAGGACATGGTAATTAGGGAGTCTGCTACACACACCTCATCATTATGGGGAGTATGCAAATTAACCGGCTGCCTCTTTCTCTTTGTCATGGATCAGAAGGCAAGAGATGCATGGAAGAATTAAGAGCTATTATTCTACCAAAGGAGTGGCGAGCATATGTAGTCGAGACCGAAGAGGAAGAGAGAGAGGAAGACTTTTTTAGCCACTGAGATTTGCATTGGAGTTCACCACGATGGATAATGAAATAAAATATCAAAAACTAGACTATCCCCGATACCGTAGGAGACGCGAACAGGAAACGACGAACGAGAAAACGACAATCAGACCTGCACCTTGATTCCCTATTATGCCCATCTGCGTATATTGACCGGATGCTCCGTGGATGATAATTACCTTTTGGAATATTGAATTGCTAAATGAGCCTAGGAACGAAGGAACAGGAAGAAAGAACAAAAAGAAGAGAGGAGCAGAGATATGCAAAAGGCGCTAATGATATTCAGAGCGCTGAGTGTGTGTCATCTGCATGATGACAACGGCCAATTATAAAGAACGATTCGCTCTCTGGCACAGATAAGTAGCAGAAAAAGGGAATATGGTTGAAGAGGAGGGGTAAGCGAAAGAACTTCCTCGTCGTTTTCTTCTCAAGTTCCCGTTAATATCTGCTTATTTTGCTCGTTGTGGATTTGCAGTAGAAGTACGAACAATGGCAGAAATTATGCAAGTTGGAAAAAGACAAACAACAACAAAAACACGGACGACCTTTTCTTGCATTGATCCTTAAAAGAAATAAAGGCCACCAAAGATGAGAGTATCCATCCAGGGAAGATGTATGGCTTCTTGGAGTGGTATTCCACGTCGCTCAGCTTGGCTTTTTGTTCTGACGGTGCCCGCTCCTGGACCAACCATCGCCCTGATGAGCCAAAGATCACGTTGGAAAACGAGGAAACGCATGCGGTGCCATCTTCCACAAAGCCGCCTTCTCCTTTTCCTCATCACACTACAGAATGCCTCCCCATAACCGTTTTGCATATTCGCATGCCGCCCCGCCTGCCACAAAGGACTAAACAGTGTTATGCAAAACAGTCTGGTATCCTCACTTACATAGCGATGAGATGCACAGTGTGAGAACGCGGGGAGAGGGGGCGGTGGTGGTGATGGTGGGTGGGGGGGGCCAGGTTTGAAGGAGGTAAAACACGACGGGGGGGCCTCGACGACAAGAAGACACTGTGAGGTGGGGGGATTGGGCCACAGGGGAGCTTGTTGGCACTAAAAAGGGGCACGTGTGCTGATACCACTCCTACTGCGCGATGACAGAAAGAGGCAGGCGTGGGAAAAACAGAGGAGGGGATGGGAGGGGGGAGAAAAAAGGAGGAGGATAAGGGCATGTTGGCACTAAGAGGGGGCACGTGTTGCTGGAGGAGGAGGAGCGACATGGGTGGGCGAGGTGCAGTGGGAGGCGTGAGGAAATGAGAGGTTAGATGGGGACGCAGCAGGGGGTGGGCACTAAGCATGGTCTGAGATGAGGAGTTTGCCGATTTAGGGGCATCAGCATTAAAGAAGTATTTTTGTACCATTAAAATTCAAGACACTCTTATCAGATACCAGTGATACTTGCCAGGGTGGTTTGGCTGCCACGCCTGCATTGAATCATGGTAACTTTAACTCAAAATCCACAGAGCTACATGGGTCCTATACCTGTCTGTGCAGCCATGTTTGCATACTGTTTAGTATACACAATAATCAAAAATGTTTTTATTGAAACCTGTAGCGCGAACTAGATGATGTGCAGCGAACATTTAGACACTGTTGCTAAGGCAAAGCCCCACCTTTATATATCTGTATCACTTTAAAGAAATTGTTTATCAAAACCTGGATGTTTTTTCTTTCTTTCTTTTTCATGAATTGTTAGTATTTTTAAAAATGTATTTACTTAAAAGCTGAATTTTGTGTTTTTGATGGTTAATTCTATAAAACATGCATAAATCCTGTGTAAATCTACTTATGTTCTTGTCATTGTAATATTGTTTACTATTCAAATGTAAAACTAAAATATGAAAATGAAACACGGTCTTCATTTGGAAGTATAATTTAATGTCAGCCACAGCTTTGCTGTATTAAAGTTTGATGTGGATGTATCAATTGTTCTCTTTTTGCTCTTCACAAAGGGTGTTGAGCTCCAGCACTCAAGAGTGAGTTTTGCATTTAGCTCTTACATGTGTTCATGGTACAACACCAGTCGACTCATCCCTGCCATGCTATCCGGTTTTCTAGAGTTCTGACAATTACCTAATTGCTTGATTCAGGTCTGTTGATGCAAAGGCATATTTTTATGTTGCAGGACATATTTTTATGTTGCAAGACAGCAAACATTAAGGAATGTGGTTGGACTTGTGCTGTACACTATGTCAAATTAGTTGAGAATCGCTGTAAAACCATAAATGCAGTGGAGGGACAATCTGCTTCACGTCCTCAGCCTCATTTCGAAGTGATCTGATCTGCATCAAATAGTAATTTCTTTCTTTGTCCTTATCTAGTTTCAGATCATTCATTTAATTTTTCTCTGAAAAGCACAGGGGATTTCACAAAGCTTTTGACAATACATCCAGCTCAAAAGAATGAAATAAAAAAGTAATATGTAATTAGTTTTAGAATATTATTCATCCATGTACTGCATCTGTGAAAGTACTCCTTTTCTGTACTCACACAAACATTAACGTTTTACACTCTTTACATTCAAAGGAGCTTTTTTCAGTCTAAATATTGAATATTTTGAAATAGAGATACTTAAATGCAGTCAAAAAAAAGCTGTAAAGTAACCCTTTAATTTTACCTCAACCTTTAGCATTGCTAGCGTCTGGTTGGCCCGTTCCATTGTTCTAACAGGACTTGCACATCATTCGTAGCTTGTGGTCACTCTGTCACTCAAGTCACAAGTAGGCTGATCATAATTTACAGTAGACGGTCTCAGTATTGTCTAGACTCAGGTTGGGCTGCATCTTGACTTCGGTGACAACAGTGCAAAATGGGTTTGACTTCAGTGAGGAGTTCAAGTTCGTTGTCTTAAGAATCATCCAGTGGCAAAACTAATCTGATTAATTTCACATTCTGTTCTAGTTCGCGAGCAATAGTAGTTTCACATGTCCTACTTCAGATGCAAGCCTATAGCTTTTAGCCTCGCTAAGTGAATCATCTGTGGCGCTATCGAATTACCCTCAACAGAGACCAAAGGTTACTCAAAGGCCTTTTAGTCATCCACGCCAGTATGCCAGCTAATTTACAGCAGACTCATTAGACCAGCATTAAACACAATTTCCTGTCGACAAATTTCATTTGGCAGAAAAATCATTACCATGGCAATAATAAACAAGCTTCTATAGTAGTGGCTAATGGCAATTTGAGTAACCTAATGTGGTTAGAAACCACTCGAAATAGCAACGGTGACGTGAAAGACTCTGATCAAAGTTAAGTTTAAGATGGATGTTGACAAGATGTGTATTACTTTAACTTTGGAGTTTTTATTTCTTTCTCCTTTCTTTATGTTTTGCTTCTTAAGCTTTGTCTTGGGCCTGGACACTGACAGTGGAAATATAATGTTTCATAACTGTCAGTGCACAGGGTTGTGCGTAGCCTGGGGTTACTGTGCTGAACAATAAACCATAATTTGATAGATGAGAAATTACAGCGGTCCATCTACTGTGCAGGGCCTTCACCCCGGGCAACGCAATACAGCTTTAGATGATGTGTCACACTTCTCCGACAAAAGGAGAAAAATGAAATTATGCTCTTATACTTTGTTAACAATGTCTTCCATTGTTTTGAATGTAACGACCTTGTTTGTTTTATGTAAATATTCTAATATGAATGGGAGGCCTCTCACTGGCACTGCTGGTTATTGATGGGCTGCTGTCTTTTAAAGCACCTTAAATGACAGTGTGAGAAATGCAGTAAGTAATAATTGCTTTCAGTTCACGTGTTGAGCACACTCGTTAGTGCACTAATGATTTATATTTAGCAGACACTGACGACATGCCTCTTTTCTCTCCCACATGAGAAAAAACGCTGTTGATTAGCCACGTGCCACAGATCATGCATCATAGGTAGCGAGTTCTCACCGGTACGCCGATGCTTTCACCACTACCAAACGTATGTCTCTTGGAGGGTAGCATGGGTTTGCAGTGGTGCAAGTTGAAAATCATGTGTTCTCTGTAATACTGTAGCTGTGAAGTACACCGACCGGCCTTTAGTACCCCAGGAGCATGATCCTGTACAGCATCATATACGTCAACCGAACAGGACTCATTTGACTCGGTCCTGTAGTGAATGACTGACAGTCGTGCAGGCATAATGGTTGTGTAAATTACCGGTCCGCAATAATAGAATGCATGAAATGGAATGTTTTAAGTGCTAATGTTTAACATGGAAGCCGCCACTGCAGCAGTGTATGGGGTGAAGAGCAGCTACTTTTCACCTTACTGTTCAAGCGGTCGCTCCACGATGTGTCACAAAGATTCCTTGTATCTGTGTTTACAGTTTCCACATCTTACAGAGAAATCAGTTCAAATCACACTTGTGGCAAGTTTAATGTTAGATGATACACATTGGCTTATAAGTATTCACACTCCTTCTGTCACAGTACAACTTCAAATTTCTGTGTTTCATTGAGATTACTTGACAAACCAACACAAAGTACACGACACCTGTAAAGTACAGCAATGATTTATGAAGTTTTTCACAAGTAAAAATCCACAAACTGTGACTTGGATCATCCCTCTTTACTCCGATGCCCCAAGATAAAGCTAAGTCCAATCACTTTCTGTCAAAAGTAGCTTACATGTTACCAACCATTTTTATTTACTTTTTTTTTCTATAAATTGCAGTTGTTCTACAAATGCCTCAATGTTTATTTTTTTAGAAGACATTGATGGACAAGTGGCATTGCAGAGTCTAGGAAACACACACATCAGAGATGGAGCAGAAATGATGGTTTACGTTATAAAACATCATTTCAAGCTAAGCATTCATCCATCCATCCATTTTCTTTACACCCTTGTCCCTTAGTGGGGTCGGGAGGGTTGCTGGTGCCTATCTCCAGCTGACGTTCTGGGCGAGAGGCGGGGTCACCTGGACAGATCACCAGTCTGTCACAGGGCAACACAGAGACAGACAGGACAAACAACCATGCACTCACACTCACACCTAGGGACAATTTAGACAGACCAATTAACCTCACAGTTAATGACTGTGGGAGTACCCGGAGAAAACCCATGCGTGCAGAGGGAGAACATGGAAACTCCATGCAGAAAGACCTGGGCCAGGAATCAAACCCAGAACCTTCTTGCTGCAAGGCAACAGCTCCACTGCGCAGCCTAATTTTACAGATGATTCTACTTTTTGTAAATTTCCCTCATAAAAACTATACAAGAAATAAACTGACTTGTTCTGATTTTTTTTAAGTGACCATTTTAAAGGCTCTTTAAAGTGAAATGATCTTGAATATTTAGTCTAAGAACCAATGCTGGGGGTTGGAGTTATTGTAAAGTAATGTAAATGAACAGCCTTTGTTAACACCCCAAGTAGATGATCAAGTTTGATCAGAGCAATTCTTCTGAAACATAGAGGGCTGTTTTCTCACTGATCATATTGTATCTCCTCTCTTGCTTCCCCTTCAGTTAATCAAAGAGAAAGACAGCTTTGTCAGCTGGGCACAAATACATGCCTCTATCTTTCAATTCACTCACTGATACCAATGCCAGTCTTACCTTTAAATATGGGACATCGTCAATCTCTTTGCACAACAAACCACCGTTCACTAACAGCAACACCAGCAGGCGTGACGCTGCCAGCCTGGAGAGCAGCATCTTCCAGCAACTCCTCACTCTCCACCCATTGCTCAACCGTTGCGCATCCTTCTCCATAACTGCCAGAGGAAACTCTGTCAATACCATAAAAACAATAAAATCCAACTATTACCAATAAAAGAAAACACAAAAAATTGAAATCAAGCCTGAGTCCAATGGTGCATCCTTCCAGCAACAGAAAAAATGTGGCAACAGGGAGATTTAAAATTGGTTTTTATGACAAAAGCTCAACAACACAAGTTGGATGTTATTATCCAAGGACATAACATATCACAGAATCAAAAATGCACCTGATCAGACAGAGTTCTACACAAATAACGCAATTTACTAACATTAGAGAGATAATCCTAAAAATAATAAATACAAATAAAATTTAAAAAGAGGAAAAAAAACTAAGTTTCAGGTATCCTTCTCAATTCTGCAAGATAAAGGGAGCGTAGTTTGGAACAGTTGTTCAGTTATTCCACAGAAAAACACATGTAAAGAGAAACAAATACATAAGAGGTTAATAAAGCCAAAAAGGAGAAAAACTCATTAATAAATTAGATAAAAAACAACAATTGAGTCAAATAAAAAATTATTAGAAAACAGGCAATATTAAAAATTGTGGTAACTGTGAAAACATATAGCATGGTATTATCACACACTGCAAAATAGTTAATAGAAAACTCAAAAATAATTGCTTACGAGACGGCACGAGTGTTTGGGAGCTGATCACATGCAAGAGCTTGAATTGCGGTCACTGTAGAAAATAGATGGCTATTCATAGGTACAAGAAGAAAAGGAAAGCGTAAGAAATGATTAGAAAGCAGAGACAAGGAAGGAAGGAGGGAATGAAGACGAGAGAGGAGGAGGTGGTGGAGAGGATGGGATGAAAAAAAAAGGAAAAATGTTCCTGTCCCTTGGTTTGGGTTAGAAACACTTATAACTCAGGACCATAGATTATGACAGTCCAATCTTCTGGGCCGCTGCCTGAAAAATAACCACAGGCACCCAGCTGCCACACACACATGAAAACACATGCAGACAGAGGGAGACGGGGATAAAGCGGGGTAGACAAATGAAGGGCCAGACAAGAGAGGAAAAAGTGGGAAGCAGTGGAATGAAAGAAGGACATAGATGCATGCAGAACAGGTTGAAGAAAAAGGAACTGTAAGTGGGACGGATGAAAGCCTAAAGAGCAATGGAAGTGGGAATGCAATATAATCCGTTGTGCCACCAGAAGATGGAAAAATAATGAGAAAAGAACAGAAGTAGAAAACTTAGAATCAGACAAAAAAAATCTGACCTGGATATTAAAGGGATAATGTTTTCGGTGCACAGAAACATTATACAAAACATACGTGCCTCAAGCATGAGAGAGAAGAATTATGGAACAAAGCAGACTGGAACATTGGGGGAGCAAAAACAGCCCAACAACCTTAGATCTGCAAGGACCGAAAGAATACAAAGCATATTAATGCATAACGGAGATAAAAAAAATGTTGACCTTTTTAAGGATTTAAGTAAAACAAATGAACAAATGCATTTTTTGTCATAACTAGGAGAATTGCAGATATGTGTAAAACTGCTCAACTTGCACAGACCAATATCATTGTAATGTCTTGTCACAACAATGTTAATGCTTATTAAAGTTAATAGGATGAAATTATAAGCATTTTATGTAGCTCTCACATTTACATTATTGGCGAAAAACAATGCTTTTAGAATACTAGTTTTTCACATCAAAAGTGTCTTGCAATTATAGTGGGAGATAATTACAGCTTGCATTTGTTCAGTACTCATTTCCACAGTTAGGGGAAATGCAAGTAGGGCTGCATCCAAAACGGTCACAGTATCAATAAGAAAAATATGGAGTTATCAAACATATTAAACAAACTTTTTAAGGACTCTTTCTTTCTGAAAAAAATGGATGGTGTGCTTTTTCAACAGAAAAAAAGACAATTTAAACTGTAATTGGCAACAAGTTCCAAGCTCCAAGGTTGCTCTTGGCAAAGCTCATTTAGACTTTTGTTATAGCAACATTATTACAGAGCACAAAGAGATTTGATATAGAGCGTGGTTATGCTGCCATCAACTGACCTCATCAAGGATTTGACACAATCGCCTACAAATCTTTAATTTAATGTCTATTATTATGGAATTTTTTAAAAATATTTTGGATTTCCAGAATAAACCAAATACAATCGAGGCTTAAAATTTCTTTTTCAGGATTATCGGAAAAATATTTTCACAATCGCTGTAGAGCATTTAGAGTAAAAGTTCAGCAAGGTCATTGACCCATCATTTTTTATTATAAACTCTTGGACCACATGACAAGAGTTTATTTTGATTAAGTCTATATTCATATAAAGCTGTTCAGTTTTTACAAAAAATGATGTTTGAAGGCCAGGTCATTTTATAAAACAGTGCTGAATTTTGAACATAAACTTGACATTTAATTATTACTACAGATTAATATTAATGGATGAATAGGACATCCTGATGAGGTGATAGGAAAAAATAGCAGCTGAAAATGCATTTATGTTGCTATGCAACACCCTTTCAACCCAGAAAGTTTTTCTGCTTTTCAGTTTGTGGCCGTTTGGTTCAGACTGAATGGTGAGGCGTTCAGAAAAATATGTGTCAACGATTTAAAAATCACACATCCACTAAAATTTAGTGTTTGTCAAGAGAGTCGCTCTATGTGGCTCCTGGCCACACAGAGAGGTTAAGCACTTCTGAATATCAAACTAAGTGACAGAAACCCAGCTGTGTAAAATATAGACATATTTATGTTTTTTCCCAGCATGATTTAAAAAAGCATAATGTTTTAAATTGCTGGCTTACTTGCTGTCGGACATCACGTATACAACTGCATCTGGATCTGTATGGTTGGATGAACCACTGCATGAAAACAAAGCCATATCATTAACTTCCACAGAAGTTGAGGAACAATTTTATTTATTTATTCATTTATTTTGCATATTAAGTCAGGAAATGTGGTCAATTTAGCGATTCAGTCATTTAGCTACATTTGTTGACATTGATATATGTCTCGTCATCATTCACATAAAGCAACATCAACATCCAGTTTGGCTCAGTCAGGTATAAATTAGATAAAGAATTAAATAGTTAAATATGAATTTACATAAAACGATAAAGCATTGGGGGACAAGGGTGCAAGAAAATGGATGGATGGACGATAAAGCATTGGAACAAAACACAAGAAAGATTAAACATTTGACAATTATCGCATGTGGTAGCCAATAATTGCTTTGTCAACTACTCAGATTCTTTAAAGTTAAAGGCAATAAATGCACAACATTTAACCCCATTGCAGCATTATGAATATCATCAAACTATTTGCTTGCAAAGTTGCTGTGAATTTTACAGAAATTAAGTGGAAGAGTGATGTATTGATTTTTTTTTCTTCACCAAAGTCTTAGGTAAGAGGAGTAGAGATTGGCAAGATAAAAAGCAGACAAGATCAGAAACATAATGAGGTGGAAAAAGACTAAAAAAGCAGAACAGAAAAGGCTAGTGATTGTATCAAGGAGGATACAAACCTGAAGACAAGACGGAGTGGAAGGAGATAAACAAGATGGAAGCGACAGAGCATAAAGTAAATGCGATCAAACCCTGATCAGGTCTTTTGCCAAACAGGACATATGTCACAAAATTCAGACCTCAAATAAGACAAAACAGAACACCAGGCAACAGGTGGGTGACATAACGAGATGATTGAGCTCCAGTGAATTGCATTACAATTTAACAGTCCTGATAGGCTTCAATCAAATAAATAATTGGATCCATTCTACTTTGAAATGCAAAATATGTTAAAACTGAAGTCATTACCACAACTTCAGTGTGTGTAAATTGTCAATCGGCAGAAGTACAACCTGTGGTAAAGGGGCATGTTGCCTCCTGTTGCCCATTTCTTATTTGCTAAACGTTTTACATGTTTTTGCACTAGAATTATTTTTTTTAAAAAAGACACTGCTAAATTGAGATCTTCCGTGAAGTAAAAAAATAAAAACATTTTATTTGTTTAGAAATCAAACATGAGTTCATATTCTTTTGAATTGCATTGAATTATGTTGTAAATCAAAACGCATTAAGTTAAATTACTTTGAATCAAAATTTGTAAAATAAGTGAACCTTATATGAGTGAATGCCTATGCATTATTAAACAGTATGCTCGTGTAGGATGTGTGTAATATGCATCAGAGATTAAATATTCCTTTGACAAATTCCAATTACAGTTGTCCTATTTGACTTGAAAGAAGAAAACCCTCATAATTATGCCACTTTGCATAAAAAGCTCTCATCTGGTTCTAAGATATTGTAAGCATATGTGAAGTAGTTATTTTTATGACATCAGGTTTTATTTGATCTCTTATTCCCAAAGTTTGCGGCTTTGGAGTCTCATCCTGATTCACACACAAGATTACCAATTTCATCTCATCTGCTGCAGGTGGCCCATAAACTATTGAATACGCTGACCAGTCTGCTCTCACTCCCTTGTCATGATGGTGTGCAGTGAAACAGACTGCATTTCTGGAGTTGACATACAGATAACACATCACATCACCTTGCGTGAGTTCTGTATATAGATGTCACTTTTAAAAGGGATGGATGAACAGGTCAGATCAAAACATTTCAAGTAACACCATCTTATTAGACTTATTACAAGTAGAACAAACAGATTTTATTTTTTTCAATTTTCAATCAAACTCTGATAAAAGGGGGGGAAATCCTTTAAAATTCATTGGAACGACCATATAT
>CAEGAF010156199.1:0-13775 GCA_903067075.1 Micropoecilia bifurca
TCACAATCTATATTAACTATTGTTGATTAGACTGAATATAAAGTAATAACAAAATGATAATACCAAAAAATCTCTAACATTACTTGACCAGCAATTTTATCCACAATGTAATTAAAATATCTGTTTTTGTATCTTTCCTGTAATACAAAGAACACAGATAGGCTTCGTTTGTGGAGTGTTGTTCCCTGCTTCAGTCTGAGAATTAGAACTGCACAGTGTTTTTTAAAAGACAGGGCAGGAAGGACAAAGAATAGGAAAACTTGAACAAGTTTTACTGTGTGAGTCAAATGACTGCAGAAATCTGGAAACTACTAGGAGGGATTTATGTGTTTCACAAATGTTGGACCACAGCCTTCATGTTACTGTTCTCATCTGGCCTGGCCTTGGAATAAATCTCACTTCCCTTCCTGTTTTGCTTTATCCAGCGTTAGTGCAGACTGAGTGCTCTCACAGACTTACAAAAGCCTCAGAAAGGACTAATGCCAAAATACAGCAACAAATGTCAATGTATTTTTACTGAGATTCTATGTGATAAACCAGCACAAAGTAGTTTAAAAGAATACCTACATTAAGGCAAAGTGGGTTTTTTCCCTTGAAAAGTATATATTTTTTATGTTCAGATAAATACTTTGCATCATCCTGAGTACATAAAAATAAAAAAATAGAAACCAGCTAGTCTTTTGAACAGCTTTTTGACATGAACAAATACAGAAGAGTGGATTTTTTTTCAGAGTCTTAATTCCCACCTCTACTGGTGACATACAGACTAGCAGTGCTATGATTTATCTAAGGTGCCTAAAAGTAACTAAAACGTGAATCAATGTAATTAATTGATCAGCATAAATATTGATCAAGTATTTAAAAAGTTACTCTATTTTAAATAGTAACTTTTAACTAGTAACATTTTCAAAGTAGTTGTTAGAGGCGTAAATTAGAAATATTCAGATTTTATGATTATTTTGATGATTTGTGCAATGCTTTTTGTCTGTAATTTTTGTCATCTTAGTAAGGTGAAGGTCAGCTTTATTGTGAAATTTAGTTTTATTTGAAAAGCTTACTTCCTATGTGACATTAGAAACATCAGGGACACAGAAGGATTGCATATGAATGTAACAATTCAGTTTTTGACAGTCTATACTGTATATTTTTTGGAAAGAAAGAAAATGAATTTTAATAACTCAATTTGGATCGACATAATCTGTATTTGAATTTTCTAGGTAAAATGTTTTTTTGTTTTTTTTGTTGAATTTTTGCAAGTTTGCAAGCATACCTTACAGGAGTGCTTATCAAATGACAGATAACAGTAGCCTACCCAACACTGGTAGTTTAATCTCAGTATAAATCTAACCCTTCTGTGAAGGAGGGATTTATTAGAGTCAACAGAGCGTCTCGTGAAAACCAAGCAGTACAGCAATAACATTGTGGAAAACTTTAAACCAGTATAAGGTTTGTAAAACAAAAGCCAATTTCACTGAGAACTGTTTAGTTCATCATCTCAGATCGCAAATATTATGGTTTTACATTGGTCATATAAAACAGACAATACAATACTAAACATGACTGATCATATAAAACGTCTCCATATCAGTGCTTGACATTGAGTCTGCCACATAAAATTCTAATAAGATAGACTTAGGTTCATGGTTTTGTTTATCGAAAATGCGGATAAGCTCAAAAGTTATGAAAACTTCGCTAGACTATGCATGTTTTCACATATCTTGATGTATAATAGATGCAAGAGAGAGACTGCTTCTAAATGTGTAAGGGTGACACATTCTTACTCAGAGAGTTTCTAACATTCTCTACCCATTCCTCCCTTTTCCTCCTCCCTTTCTGGCTGACTAAAGATACAGTATTAAAATCCACCCAGTGGAAACAAAGGTGGAATAAATTCAGATACATTTATTTATTTTTTTCCAGTTTTATGGGCAGGACAATTGACAGAAATGTGAGGGGCACATATCACACTGCAGCTCAATGAAATGTGTCGTCTCAGAGACATTTTCTCTGGTGGTTGTCATGTCCATTTTGAGCTCAAGGACATTTCACAGGAAGACTTTAAAGGATTGACTGTTCATTATGTGTAAATTATGAAGAGCCAGATCCATTTATTCATTCTGTGATCATAAACTCTTTACAGGACACTTGGATTTTTTTTTAAATACGGTGGGAAAATTGTCAAAGAAAATGCACAATGAGTGAATGATTCTGCTAATGCTTTTCATAGTGAAATGTAAACCAAGGATTTTTTTTTACTTTCCCGTTTTAAAGAGTCTATAAAAATATATAAAAATATGAAACTGACCTTTATTTTACAGAAATTGTCAGACAGTTTCTACTGTGATTTTCTTAAAAAGAATCATTTAGTCATATTTTCCCTCCCACTGAGCAAATTTAGTTGAATAAAAAAAATTAATTCAACATAGCACTACAGAGTGAAACTATTTTTATTGATATTTTGCTATTTCGTTTAGATCAGGTTATTTTAAGTCATGGAGTTTTAAACAGTCTTATCTCAACAATGGAAACTGAAACACAAAAATGTTCTCTTGAGGAAAATCGAGGGATGTTGAGTCTGTGTTCACTTTAAATTATTTTAACTCATAAGTTACAGCAGTGGCCCATAGGTGGCGCCATCGCGTTATAATTTCTCCATCAGAAGTGGAAACACGGTGAAAGCCCTGCAGGAGGGTTTGCTCTGTTAAAAACAGTCTAATGGACACTAGGGCAAAAGTCTCAAGTTAATCGGTGGGTGTAGCTGAAGGATCAAAGGATCTCCACATTTACTGGGTTACAAAAATATACAGTCAATATTATTATTTATGAACGGACAAAAAGACATGAAGAAGAAACACTGGGCTAAAGTAAGAAAAAACAAAAGAAAAATTCTGCTATGCAGACAATCTATAGGTCATAATCAGTAAGTAATAACTAAACAATTTACTGTATTTAATGGGTTGATATTTTTTATGCTTCTTAAATAGAGCCCCAGTCTATCACTAGAATGTCTTACATTGCCTCTAAAAACTGTACATCTGTGTAAAAATACTAGATTCGGTGCAATAAAACGTAGCACCAAGATATATTGTTTTGAAGCTCTTCCACCTTCTAAGTGACATAAAATCTGTACAATTCAACTAACAAACAACCAAATTGAAGAATCAAGAATAAAAGAAAAAAAAAAAAATCAGTAATCTGATTGGATAAGTGTTTATACGCTTAACTAATTTTTTCTGAAGATTTATTGAAATGTTTAATAGTTTCAGCATTCTTTGATTCGTTCAGTGTGGCCCCAGACAGATTTGGTGATGCTTAAACCCTCAAAATTGACCAGACTATGTGGACATCTTTTATGTAACAAGTTCATTTTGATCTGACAGTATTACTTCAGCTAAAAAAAACATAGAAATGAGCAAAACTTTATTTCAGGTCCCTCAGATTCACTATATATAATTAAAAATGTGTAAGTTTATGAACGCAATACTTAGAATTAAAATATTACAATACAAATATTTAAGTTTAGTACCTGCTTAAAGGTAGATACTTTCAAAATTATATTTTTAATATGGCAAATGAGCCTCATTAGAACATATATTCCAATTTGCTGACATGATATACAAGTCAGTAAAACTGAAATAGCTTTTTAAATATTGTCATAACTTATTTTTTTTAATCACCAAAAGCTTGGATTTTAACAGGGATGTGTAAACCTTTTGAGAGTCACCTTCCATACTTGAGTTTTAGTGGTTGTTTCATCCGAGCCTGGACAACAAAAGATTTAATAACCTACTCATTACTTTTGGATATATGACTCAAATAATTTATATGGCCAGCGCTAATTGGAGCTAAATTTGTGGACTTCAGCACTTGGATACAAACTGATTCTGTTACAGATATAAGTTAGAATAAAGCAGGGATGAAGTAGTAACATGTGGGTGAGCCAGGCCGTAATAGAGATAGATTGAGGAAGTGGGAAAGGGCTGAACAGATACAGATACATTTTGTCTTGTTTTTGTTTGTTTTACTCAATATAATGGTATTAAATTGTGTAGATTTCTGACCTGACTTGGGACAGAGTGTTTAATTTGTCTAGGGTGAAGCAGGCAGTAACTTTTACACCATATGCTTCTAATAGCACATAATGCACAGTCAAACTTGAAAACTTGAGATAAAACAGAAAAATCAAACAAGGTCTTTTTGCAGACTTTGATCAAACATTGAACTTGCACTATTGTCCTCGTAGTTTGCTCAATACCATAAAAGTTACTCAGATATGTAGAAGAGAGCATTAAACAGCAGGAGTGATAAAGCATTAAGGCCAAGAAGCGTTTTATTTGTTGACATTTCTTTGCAGTTTAATGCATCCCACCCAGTCCCCCCTGCCTATCCCTGTGAGTCAGTCAGGGCTTGTGAAACAGATTTCTTTCTTATCTTTGCTAATTGTCTTCTCATATACCCCACCAGCTCCTCTTCTCACCCTTGCTCCCGTCCGACTTGTCGCACGTACGTGTGCCTCTCAGCACATTCCTGCCCCGGTGTGTCATTTAGCAGCTCTGCCCAGGAGAGCATCTTTGGCTTTCTCTGAGATTTGAGAATAAAGTTTGCAAATTACTCTCTGGATTCCCAGATTTCCTGATCAAATAAGGAATTGTATCAAGGATGAGGACAGTGACCTTATTCAGATTCAACCCAATGAGCTGTAGCTTTATTTAAGGTGAAAAAAACAAAAGCTGGTTGACTTGTACATATATGGTCGTCTCCAAGTTCAGCACAAGAACTCCTTTGTGAAGAATTACGTCACTCCTTGAGAATAGCCAAGCAAAACATGTTTTGTTTTTTATTTTAACTGGATCGCTTCAGTTGTTGTACATTTGAAAATGTGCCTCTTCCTGATAAGTTTCTGCAGTGCACAATTCAAAGAGTTAAAATGACACAAAGACTGTTCTGGTTAAAGTTGGCAGCAGCAACGTGAATCACAAACCTGCCAAGCTACACATGCATCATGATTTCCACACAATGTGATTTGAAACCTTTTTAAAATGGTGAGGTCTTCCCAGAAAGCTGTTTAGATTTTAGATATGTGATGCCCTGGCAACACAAACACACGCACATAAACACACACACACACACACACACACACACACACACACACACACACACACACACACACACACACACACACACACACATGGTACACACATTCATCCATCCATCCAGTTTTCTGTTTTTACTTGTTTGTCATTCTTAAATATTCCAGGTCATCAAACCATTATTGCAGCTTTTTTAATGCTGAAACATGAAAATGATACTATCCCACAATTAGCAAAACCTAAAATCACATTCACATTCATGCTCCTTGAAAAACACTGCACACAATGATTTCCAAAACACTGACCAAACGTTTGTGCCTGAAATCGATCATAATGTAACTTCCTTCCGTGATCAAAACAAATACTTTGAAATAAATACACCAATTTGATGTGGAAAAAAAAAGCTACAGGTATGGATTTGTCACTTCAGAAGATTTTTCCAATGTTGTCAAACCCAGCTGGGGAAAAAGAAGTGGATCATGACTAGTGTGATCTATTTTTTTTCCTTTTCTGGACTTAGTTAATTATAAAAAGTTGAGACATGAAGAGAAATAAGTTGAGTTGAAATTGAGAACGAGAGAAAATGTTTTCTCAGTCTTTTTATAATTTGCTCTACGGGTGGGTTGCATTGAAACTAAGGTGGGGTCTGGAGATAGGAGGAAGGATTGACCGTATTTATTTTTCACCTCACAGATAAAGAAGGAATTCACTTGGTGGGTGAGCATATAAACACATCAATAATAAAAGTTCTCAGAAGAATGGCTGAACCATAAAGTCTTTTCCTTGGACCAATTGCAAATGCATCCATGATCAGTGTAGCGCACTTCACTATTTTACACATGGGCTCATATTTTTGGTTAGTGACTGTTTTGGACAAGGATCCATGAATAAAATTCACCAAGTAAATGGGTAGATCTGCTGCTTCCACAACTATGAGACATAGTGTCGCTTCTCAGCACCAACATCACACCGAGCAGCCGAGTTTCACTGACACTTTTATGATAAAGAGGCTGTGAAGTGGATAAGATGGTGGCAAAATTAGATTCTTAATTATTTCCAGGGTATGAATTTTTAAATATATTAAATATGACAGACATCGGTCAACAACCGTAAACCTACTAGAAGTTGAATTATTTCTAAAGTATGGAAAATTCACCTTTTCAAATATCTGAACAAATTAGACTATTTTTCTGCATTACAGCCATAAAACAAAACATGTTCTGACTGTTCTTGTGACTTGAGTCTCTAATTTGCTACAAATGTGTAACATGACGTAATTTTCTTTCCTGACATTGCCTCACTTCTACCCCTCTCTCGCTCTCTCCTCTTCACTGCGGCCAATCGCGGCCCGGCGGGGTCCCTCCCCTGCTCCGATAAATACCACTGAGGACAAGAGAGTCTCCATCTGCCCCGGCTCTTCTCCTCTCTCACTGCCTCGGTGCTACAGACTCCCACTGTGACCATGTCTGTCAGAGCTGTAAAGACCACCACCCTCTCCACGGTGTCGTCCTCCAGGGGTCCCACCCAGGGCTACAGCAGCCGCTCATTCTCCGGCTATGGAGGCTGCGGCGTGGGGAGTGCCAGGCAGAGCTACGCCGTCCGCTCTTCCTATGGAGGAGTTGGCAGCAGCGGTGCTTCTCTTGGTGCTGCTGGGGGGTTTGGGCTGAGAGGAGGTGGAGGGGATTTCGGCCATGTGGGCTTCGGTGGGGGTATTGCCAATGAAGTGGCGGCCCCCATCGCCGCCGTGACTGTGAACAAGAGCCTGCTGGCTCCCCTTAACCTGGAGATCGACCCCACCATCCAGGCCGTCCGCGTCCAGGAGAAGGAGCAGATCAAGACTCTCAACAATCGCTTTGCTTCCTTCATCGACAAGGTCAGTCAAGAGGTTACTGTAGCAAAATGTTAGGGACCAGCATAACCTCAGGGAGAAACCTTTGTATCTGTGTAACAGGGGAGACAACCATGATTACAACTCTGTTGTAGAGCTAATCTACAACAATATGGTAAGGCAATTTGATCCATTAATCTGATCCATTAAGCTGTCAGGACAGGATGCATTAGAGAAGGTAAAAGTTTCTATTCACAGCAGGAATAGAAAACAAATAACGCACATTGTGTTGACCTGACTGTTGGGATAGATAATAAAAAAAATAACTCAGGAAGTGCAAAGGAAATGAGTGTTCTGCACACCACAGGAGGGGATCGGCCTTGGGACATTAATGCCTTGCAGAATAACATTCTTTAAAATTATATTTGTGGAACAAATCTGGGGGAAATGACTTGTTCTCCATAGAGACCCAAATAAGTTCACTCAAAGAGCTCAGGATGAAAAGTCACTCTCAATCCAGCAGTGTTTTTGAGAAGAGAACTTATAGAAGAGAGCGTTTCAGGGGTCAGTTTCACTTACTGGTTAAGAGTAAACCAATTCCCTGTTTTTCTTGTTTTTTAAAGCACAGCTTGTACAACCATAAACGGAAAGGAGTGGAAGTAATCTGAGAAATAGCTGCAAGAGACAAGCCTCTTGTTTTAAGGATGTTCAGTAAATCTTTGCAGAAGAAACTTGAACAATGCCTGTTTTATGAGGCCAAGAAAGCTTTTATGTCAAAGGAAGAATGGATCATTGTTGTACCTCCTAAATTAAACACGACAATTTTTTTTACAGAACAACGCTTGTTTTCTGCGACGGACTTGTTAGATTCTTCAGTGAGTTGTAATTTTTCAGCATTGTATAGTAGTTTTCTTTATTCAAGGAGGCTCTCAATAATGAAAGGGGGTTTTAAATAAAGCCTGCAGTAATTCCTTGGATCACAAACCAAAGCTCACTCTCCCTTTGCTGCTGGGACCAGTGTGGCAGCAAAAAGACACACAGACCCGTGTGTCTGTCATCATGTCGACTCCACCTAAGGACAGAAAGAATTATTGCATAATTGGCACCTGGGACACAATACAACATTGTGTTTAACCGTAGCATTCTATGAAAAATCCATTATTTTTAGGCAAACTTTTAGTGTCTCTCAGTAGTCAAACTTATTGCTTTTTTTTTGAGTCATCCCTGAATTTTACATCAATTAATTATCCATTTGTTCTTTGCCAATTGAAATAAAAAGAGTGTATGTGCTTTTACAAATGAATATAGGTTGCAAAATCTCACTCTTTTATAACATTATAATATCCATTAAAGTTTAGCTCCTACTTCTGCATCACCAGCCAGTGGGGCGCTGAGCGGACGTGTTCATAACTCAGGAAGGACTTGTTCAGGTTGAAAGGACAGATAACTTTGCGTCTGGTTGTGCTGCACTGGGAAGAAAGCAATACGAGAGAGAATAAACATAAATTGAATTAATGGCCCTCGTTGTCTTCAGGTACGCTTCCTCGAACAGCAAAATAAAATGCTCGAGACCAAGTGGAAGCTTCTGCAGGAACAGACCACGTCTCGGTCCAACATCGACGCCATGTTCGAGGCGTACATAGCCAACCTTCGTAAGCAGCTGGACAACCTGGGTCATGAAAAACTCAAACTGGATTCCGACCTGAACCAGACGACTAGCCTGGTGGAGGACTACAAAAACAAGTATGTGGAGCTGCGGCTTAAACACTAAACTGGTTTGATTCTTTTTCACCCTCGGGTCCTGGAAGGTCCAGCTTTCCCAAAAGTCTTTTAGTGCAGCTCGTATTAATCACCCTAAAGTTTTAAAACCGGTGGGTGGGAGGGGGGCGATTAAGAAATTGTCCCAATTACCAATTCATGTCATTTAAGATTGGGCAGTTGCAAATACAGAATGTAAGTCTGATACTTCACTAAACTCAACCCCACCTTGACTCACATGTGGAGCAGTTAACTGAAGCAGTATGCTAACGACAGCATGCTTAGTCTTTGTTTTTATGTGTCTTGTTCTTTTGGATCTCAATGACTCTTGTTTGAGGACAGTGATGGCAACACGACACATTAAGCAGTTTTTTTCTGCTATCTAAGGTATGAAGAGGAGATCAACAAGCGCAATGAGTGTGAGAATAACTTTGTCCTCATGAAAAAGGTCTGAGCAAATTCACCTACAAAAATAATGCATTGTGACATTTCCAATAGACTGTCTGGTATTCACCATTAAACGCTATGATTTGAAGGACACAGATGCAGCCTACATGATCAAAGTGGAGCTGGAGGCAAAGCTGGATGGGCTCTCAGATGAGATCGAGTTCTTGAGGCAGCTCTTCGATGCGGTAAATACCTTTTCCAACCACACAGTTCCACATTAATGGCTCCCTAAAGTAAAAGTTCTGTTTTTACGGCTTTTTAAAAATATATTATCATTTTCTGTAGGAAATTAATGAGTTGCAAAGTCAGATCAAGGACATATCTGTTGTGGTGGAGATGGACAACAGCCGCGATCTTGACATGGACGCTATTATTGCTGAGGTGCGAGCTCAGTATGAGGACATCGCCAACAGGAGCAGAGCGGAGGCTGAATCCTGGTACCAGAACAAGGTGGTACAAGATTTCTGATAACTTAACGTGAAACCTAATTGATGTATAGACGCATTGTTTTGTTTATTTATTTATTTATAATTATTGTACGGGTCGATTGAAAAATCTTGGGCTGTTTGTTTTTATAGCCAGTCTTATAATCTTCTTTAAATGTTTCTTAATAATTAAAAAACCTCCTAGATTAGGAACAATCCACATATATTTTTCAAACATGCATCATGGTTTATTACAAACACCAGCTAACCGAAGTGTTTCATGTGACACTGACACAAATCTTATCTTTACAGGCTCCAAGAATTTTGACCAGCAGAATTTACCTTGTTACCCTCTTACACTTAACCTCCACCGTGGGGAAGTGAAATCTCTCCATCTGGCTTACAAACATGCTAGGTTACATCTATACTTATCCCTCTGGTGGTCATATGTGGCCTCCCTCTGTTCTTCCCGTGGGATCAGTTCTATCATGTCTTCTACCCTGATAGATACTGACCTGAGGACAATATCTGGGTGTAGATATTTAATTGGGATAATTAAATGACATTAATTGGGCAATTTGGTACATTTAGAGTAATTTTCGTAGGATGGTTTTTGCAAAAGGACAACAAGTTGTGATGACTTAGATGTATTTGAGGTAGTTTCACAACATTAACAAAGCTGACTGCCATTTAGGAATGAAATTTTGGTGTCATGTTGAGTGGCAATTTCCTGATCTATGTGCAAAATTATGCTATGAAGACCAAGGTGTAAGGTAAGACTTTTTATCCAGCCTCCTAAGGACAGGGCAGGATTTGGTATCATTTGAAGGGGTGAGACGTAGGTTAGTTGGAGTTCATGAGACTAAGGTAGGTAAGGAGGGAGAGTGGTGGTTTATTGCGGCTTGAGGCAGGTATTAGAGGGGCAAGTCTGGTTCTGGTGTGGAGCAAGGAGCCCATACGCATTCAAGATACTAGTTCTGAGAATGCTGGGGAGTCTGAGGAACCAGGGCGGAAGTGAGTCTGATGGCGGAGAGCGTGTTGTTCTCCGCCATCAGGTTTCATGTTATCTGCCTCCAGCGCGCTCTGCTCTCTCTGGTCAGACCGTTAACATAAGAAATTACCATTTATGTACTTCTAAGTGGCAAATGGAGATGGAAGAAACAGCTGAAAAACATAATAAACTTCGGCTGTAAAAATGAAAAGAATGAGAAATTAATGAAACAATTTCTGTGTGTTCCAGTATGCAGAGATGCAACACTCTGCTGGAAAATACGACAACGATCTAAAGTCAACCAGGGCTGAAATCGCAGACATGAACCGCAGAATCATGAGGCTCCAGTCTGAAATCGACATGGTTAAAGCCCAGGTGAGAAATCAAGCCTAAACGTTATACGGTCTGTTTTCTTTACTTTATCATAACTTTGGATTCACATTTTTGAATACTCATTCATTAAATTATAAGTCCATGACTCAGAGACTACTTTGTTTCGGTTTATCAAGGCTATAGGTGTTTTTTTTTCTTTAACTCTCTCTGTTTATGTTCTCCCACTCTTAGAGAAACAACTTGGAGGCTCAGATAGCTGAGGCTGAGGAGCGCAGCGAGCTGGCAGTGAAGGACGCCAAGCTGCGGATCAGAGACCTGGAGGAAGCTCTCCAGAGAGCTAAGCAGGACATGGCCCTGCAGGTCCGCCAGTACCAAGAACTGATGAATGTGAAGCTGGCTCTGGATATTGAAATAGCCACTTATAAAAAGCTGCTGGAAGGAGAGGAGATCAGGTAAACTGTTGCTGCTTTATAGCTTATGCGCCACCCGGTGGTGATAATGAGAACTGCATCCACGTGAAAAATAAAGTTGGTTTCTATTCCTTCCACAGGCTAGCAACAGGAATCAAGACCAGCGTGTCTCAGCAGACTTGTAAGTCCACGCCGTGGTTTCATGGGAAAAAAAAACCTCACAAACATTGACACAAACAGCATCACTTTGGTTTTTAATCTTTTCTCTCTTTTTACCACGTAGCCTTCAACTATAACGCCGCCTATAACCTGGAGACTTCTCGTATCCCATCCTACGCCAGCTCTTCCCTTGATTCAATTAAGTCAAGCAGTGGTTTGGCCTCTGCCCTCGAAGACGGGGCTGTGAAGACCACCACGGTGACCACGACCGAAACCGTGGTGACCAAGACTGAGGAGAAGAAGGAGGAAGAGACTCAAGGAGTAACCGAGGAAGAAGAGAAGAAGGAAGAGGAGGAGAAGGTGGAGGCTGAAGCTGTGGCTGAATAGTTGTGTCTTGATTTGTTCCTGATTTTGATCTTGGCAACTAAAAATAAAGCAGATCTTCCCAACCTATTGATCACTTCTTTAAAACTCTGAATTAAAACTATGTTCTGATGCAAGAACTATATTTTTTTTTATCTATTTTTCTACATTTCAGTTTTTTTTATTTTTTGTTTCTACACTGCAAACTTTGTTGAAAAAAAATAGTATATTATATCTTAAATCCAGTTTTTGCCATTAATAAAGGATAATCGCACTGGCACTTTTTCACACAGCAGATGGCAGTGCTATAAAGCACAGCTGTAATGTGGTACTTCAGTTCTTTCCCTGATCATTTAAAAACGGAAATTTAATATATTTCACAATATATATGATGTCATATATATATGTTGGCAAAAAAGTCACTGGAAGAATAAAAACAATGCATTCAGTTCTGTTCTGAGTCACTGTATTAAAAACATTGATAAAAGGTTAGTTGCACTTCACTGAGCGGCGGTAGGAAAACATTAGAAACATCATATTATCGTTTGTGTGTGTGTGCTACGTGTGTTCATATCACACACACACACACACACACACACACACACACACACACACACACACACACACACACACACACACACACACACACCCACAGACACGTTTAACTATTAACAGAGTTAGAAAGAGAAACCTAATGGATTATGAGGGATGCAATCGTTTGTTTCTCGTAACACCAGACGAGTACCAGCCTGCCTTGGTCCTGACTCACATCAGCTTAAGAAATTTCTATTTGGCAAAATCAACGGTTGGTCATGACTTCTTGTAAAAATGATGTCAGACCCTTTTTACAGTTAGATATCCAGCCAGAGCAATGTAATCATGAAGCAATGTAATCAAAAATCCAGATAAATACAAGTAAAACTGAGATAATTGTTGGGGACAGCGATTGTCCAAATGTGACCAAGTATAATTCAGTAGTATAATCTTTTCTCTTATTCAGCTAAAAAAAAGGGAAGGGAACCTATCCAAGTTCATCGAGGAACAGGTTTGAACAAGGATAATGGATGGAGGTGCCCCACCCGAGGTCATGCAACCTCTCATGGAGTCAGAAACGGGAAACTTGCCAAATGCCCAAATCCCACCCAGTGTTTGGCTTTTGCTAACACAGAGCTCACACACACTGGAACAGACATGAAAAAATAATGACCTAACCGAGCAAAAATACCTCCCCAAAGAGGACCCACAGTTTGTAAACAGATTATGTTTGCAGTGGTATTTATATCTGACCTGAAGTGACGCTAACAGTTCATCTCAGGTGGGAAAAATAAAATCTTTGAAAGCCATTTTTACACAAGTACTTAACTTAGAATAGAGCGGGGCACACCCGTGGGTCACCGGTCGATCAAATTACTAACATGGAGAGAAAGAAACAGACACCCATTCTGATGAATGCTGCTTTTCATTAGGATGAACAACAGAGAACAGGAAAACAGCCATGAATGTACAGAGATAATCAAAATAAAAAACAGTATTTGTCGGTTATGTATTATTTGTCATTTTGTTGTACGCTGTCATTTATTGATTTTTGTTGTTGTAATTATAGACTACATGGGCATGATGGGTTAATATGAATTCAAGTATATGTGGGTTTTCTATTGATACATCCAAAACCAGTAACATTTACATATCAGTGGAAGAGAATGCTATATTATTACATAATATTTTGCAATATTAGATGTTTGTCTTCTAGGCAAACACCTAATATGATTCTGTAGGTACACTGCTCAAAATTTCTTGTGGGGTTGGGGCTCTATCCATTAAGTAAAGAGAGGGTCCCTTAACTCTGAGGTAAAGGAGGTTGTGGCAGGAACTGAAGAGAGTCCAGAAGTAGCTGCAAGCAGCAGCAGCAGCAGCAGCAGCAGCAGCAGCAGCAGCAGCAGCAGCAGCAGCAGCAGCAGCAGCAGCAGCAGC
>CAEGAF010156213.1:0-23843 GCA_903067075.1 Micropoecilia bifurca
CACACCTAGGGACAATTTGGAGAGGCCAATTAACCTGACAGTCATGTTTTTGGACTGTGGGAGGAAACCGGAGTACCAGGAGAAAACACACACATGCACAGGGAGAACATGCAAACTCCATGCAGAAAGACCGGGGCTGGGAATTGAACTCAGAACCTTCTTGCTGCGAGGCAACAGCTCTACCAACTACGCCACTGTACAGCCTGTATGAAATCAAGTTAAATAAAAAAAAAATATATATATCAGTTACATTTCTAACTTTTGCTTTAAAGTGATACAAAGCTGATTTGTTCATTCCGTCGTCCGTCCTGAACTCATCCATAGATGCCTGGATTTTGCTCCAATGTGTGTGCAGAAAGCCATAGCTTGAAGACACAGAACCCTATCTGAGTTCCAGTCCATTAACACCATGACAGGAATGCTGACAAGGGGCAAACAACCAGCTTTACAACAAACAGTCCCTATTTTCACCAGCAGCGTATCTGAGTGACACCTCTGGTAGCCAGTGGCCTGAAAACTAAAATGAGAAAGCTAGAGGTGAAACAGTTTACATGAGCCATGGTTCAGCTGGTCTTGGTTTAGGAGTTACATTTCTTGGTACGCTACATTGATCCTCATTGATTTGAACAGGAAAAGTATCTGGACCAAAAACCGAAACCTCCCTCCTACAGGAAGCAGGCGAAATTACTAACTGATAACTTCACAATGAATTTAAAAATGTTCAAATGATTTTGATTTTTTTCCCCATTTTGAACAATACTATACTAATTTACAGGACATATAGTAATATTAAATACATTAGAACATGCTTTTCCCGGAGGCTAATTTATCTGATCTAAAGTAGAATTTAAATTAATCACTAACCAGACACTAAACACACTTTTGATTTTAATTTTAATTTTTTTAATCTTTTGCTCTGTTGTAATATCTTAATCATAAATGTCAAGAAGCAGAAAGTAATCTTACTTTGAAATAAATGCTTAAAAACATGAATGATCTCCATTAATGATCTCCAGATGTTTAGAGCTAAAGCGTTATTGTTCCTTAACTTATTACACCAGGATTCAAATACGAGAACCTTACAATAATTAGTAATTACAGCCTAATTAATATACCTTCATGTCCATCAGAAGTAACGAGTGGTTGCAGAACAAATCATAAAGCACTTAGATGATCCATATGGAGCAATACAATTTGGCTTGAGATAACATTAATCACTGTGAATTATTAAAACTTGTGTTGGCCTCTGTGTGTGCGTGTGTGTGTGTGTGTGTGTGTGTGTGTGTGTGTGTGTGTAGGTGTGTGTGTGTGAGGACATGAGGTTGGTTTAAACATTCACTTCCTTAAGCATGGGCTGCTTCTCCCAGGCTATAATTAGCAGAGGTGGTGGACACCTCTCAGACAGGGAAACCATCTCCTGCAGGATTTCATATCTAGCAGCAGACCAAAAAACGGAGCCAGTTAATTTACACACGGAAATAAATAATCAAATCCTTATTGTCTCTAAAGGAACCTGATGTCTTTTGGCAACAGCGCACGGATTGGTTTCAATGTTTTGCACAGCAGGTTCGTACTGATATGTACACATCCCTGCTTTGGGTTTCTACCTTCGAACAAAGCCTGTTAACCTGCGAGGATGTGATAAACATGGTTTCACATGATAAACTGAATTAAAATAGAGTGGCTTTTACAGCAGCTTCTGAAATGGGATGCCAAGTATCCTTAATACATGAGTCATCCGTCAGAGCAGCTTGTAAATGAGTCACGAAAGCAAAAACTGTGCCTGATGAGAAAAAAAGAAGAAAAAAAAAAAAACTCTTCACCCTACAATTTCAGATTAATATGAAAAACATGTTTTTGCCAGACAAAGGCATGTCTGTTGAAGGTTTTTTAACAAAGCACATATGCAGCACCTTTGCATCCCAGCATCTGTGCGGGCAGAGAAAAAAAAAAAAGAAAAAGTCAACACCCTGAAGGTTATGTTAATGAAACCTCCTCATCTGCACTCAGCCTGAGCGCCACTGGGGGGCAAAGTAGCACTATCAACATTTAGCAGCGGTGACCCATTTTCCAGACCTGCTCAGCTCATGCATTTGTTGTTGGCTCTTTGAAATGAAAATATGCATGTGAGCGCAAACATATAGTACATTAGCATATCAATTGGCGGTGCTAAATGCAACGTCAGAGCAGCAAAGGCCGGGCGTGTCGTTAGCGAGACGCGGACGCTCGGCTGTGATTTTGCGTTTTCCCCCCTTTTGTCTTTTTTAGCAGAGATGAAGAGAAGAGGTGGAAGGAGGGAGACGCGGAAGCTTTCTTTTCCTTAAACCTGAACGTTATCCTTAGTAAACGGTGCCGTGTGCACGACTTATTGTGGCAACACTTATTTATGTAGCAGCCTTCCTGACATTACAGTGAGGGATTCATAGCAGCCTTAACTGGGATTTAGAGTACGGCTATGTGGCCGTGAATAATCCACCTCAAGGATCTTTACTTCAAAAAAGATGCCGGCTGAAGATTAGCATTTGGCCATTAAGAGTGTGAGGACTGGCTAAAAATAGTGGCGTTTTGGAAGAAAGGCGCTGTTTGCGTTCAGGAATTTGTGGCTTGTTTTTTTTTTCTGTTCAGGCATCTGGGAGAACAGCCGCGTTTCTAGTCCAGGTCTAGAACGGGAACTACTGGGAATCCTCAGCTCTCAGGTGAGAGAGACCCAGCAGTTTGAGTTTAAACTGGGAGCAAAGTATTGATGAAAACCAACAAAAATCATATTGACTTCTACTTTCTTTTTTTTTTCCTCCATTTTTTTTATGCTCCATTGCCTGAAAAAAAACATCCAAATATTTATTGCCAAACCGAACACATAAGAAAACCTTCATGCTTTTCCAAAGTCTTTTTCTTGTAACTACAATAGCTGCAAAGTTGTTTCGGCGTGGGCTCTGTGCTTGTGCATCCAGCCCATCATGTTTCATAAAAGATTGTTCTGCTTATCGCAAGTCTTCTCTGCCGACAAGGCTGCAGTATCTTTTGTTTGTCTGTGCAGGGAGGATGCATTGTAAAAGGGATACAAATCAGACTGAAAATATTATTGTGGGCCTTTTTATATACAAGCACAAAGAACAGCAGAGCCGGCAAAGGAAACAACAACGCACAAATTATTAACCAATGTATTAAAAAATTATATATCAAAGGAAACAGCTTGGGAAGTAATGGAATTTTGTTAATAACATTTTTTAAAGCGATTTAGTCGACGCTTACTGTAAGACTAGACTGCTTATTCATTCGTTTTCACTCGATCTGCTTCGTGGTCAGGGTCTAGAGGTATGGCTGGTCATATTTTATCCCAGCTGTCATAGAGCAGGTGGTTCAATACACCCACTAAAACCTGCCAGTCCATTAGGCGATCAAGGCCACACAGACACACCCGGTTAAATTAGAACCACAGATCTCCTACCTGAAGAAAGACCCGCCACATACGTGCTGCCGAAAAAATAAATAAATAAAAATCAACGATCTTTAGCAAACACAAATTCACTTCACACTGATTTAAGCTAAATAATTCATGTTCATATTCCACCTCTTTAAAATTCAGGGTCAAATTTGACAATACACATACACAAAGGTCTGAGAGCAAAGAAATAAAAAAAGAGAGAGAGAAACGCAGCAACGTCTCTCAAAGCTCCTTCCCTTCCCTCTGTTCTCTGCCTCGCCGCCTGCGAGCCGGGATCCGGATCAGAGCGGCTCCGACGCTGTGAGAGCAGAACCGGGCATGAAGGCACAACTTCACATACGCTTTGAGTTCATACGTAGTAATCTGGATCTCGCTTGCTCGTATTTTTCCATCTAACTTCAGTTGGGCTGTTTCAAGCTGTCCTCAAATGCAGTTTTTTTTAAACTGTTTTTTGCATGAAATTAGTTAAAGTTTTTGTGTGTGTTTGAGGTTCTGTAACTTTATTTCAGGCTGTCTCTTTCTGTGTATTGCTACATGAGTACGCAGTCTTTCTCTAGTTTTGTTCTATGTCTAAAACGTTTGTGGGGTTTTTTTGGCTTACATGCATCAAATTCAGTGATGCTATAGATCAAAGCATGTTCATGCTTTAAAATGGTCCAGTCACAATCATTTGGAGGTCCACAAATGGCCCCCGGACCACACTTTGGACATCCCAGGAGCAGATATATGTTTTTCTTCCTCTCATCCCCTCATTCTGCCAACTTACCTTCTCATTTGGTTTCCATTTCTTACTTCATTTTTTTTTATGTTTCATAAATGCTGTGCATTTCATTTCCATATCGCAACACGTTAAAGAGAAGGCAAAATCAGTTTTCTAATGAAGAGTGCAATCTGCATTAAAATCTCCTTTTTCAAACCGGAGACATGATGCCGAGAGTAGGCTTTTTTTATTTTTTTCGTCACCGCTCCATCACATTTGCTAATGAAAAGACCGAGCACATTAAGCACCACTTGGACAAACACATTTATATTCATTAATTCAAAATTAAATGTGAACCCAGATGCCAGGAAGGTAAACAAATATCATTTACACATTGAGTACTCCGGTATTATGCCTTCTTAAAAAGCTGTGTGGAGGAGCTCGGCCTTTTTGATCATTCAGTTCACTGATAACAAGAACCTTTGTAAAGAAAAAAAAACAAAAGCCTGTGTAACTTTCCAAATGCGTAGCAGGTAACGGAACATTTGTTGCTAAAACTTTAGCTGTGTGAAGGAAGTGGGAGGCTTGTGTCTATCCAGTCTGCTAAGATAAGTAACTTGAGGGGCTTCCTGAGGCTTTTGTCTACATTGCTTGAAGTCAGGATGGAGGCAAGTAGGAGGAGAGTCAAAGCACAGCATCTGCCAAGCAGACAACGTGATTCACACAAGCAAACGGTTTGATGTGCTCTCCCCATGCTATCTGAGGCTTTTACAGGTCTGTGATCTTTAAGACTTGGGTTTTATGCTCTGCTTTGCTCTAATAATTTACTGCAGTGTGCTTAAAATAACCAGGAGGTGGAACGTGTTTCTTCTAAGCAGCCGTCCTCCAGCACATGCAGTACAGTGCAAAAAACAAAACAATCGGAACTTGGTTTTCGTCGACCATTGTATCTACCATAGCTACATCAACGCCTAAGTACCCTGAGTAAGTTTCAAGGCAATTTAAAACTTTTATAAATTAACAAATTACAACATTTCTTTTTGTTTTATAAGGTTTTTTTTAAATTAAGGAAAAGGATGCATGGTTTTATAAGGTATTTCCTTTCTTTTTATTTCTAGTATTACTTTGCTTTGTTAATTTCCATGAGTGTTTGGAAAGAAAAGTGACTCAGAAAGGAGTCAGATGTTGCTTGACTCAGGCGAAGTGCTTCACACACATGCAAGGCTTACTGACACTAACGATTTTGTGATGGTGCTTTAAAATGAAACACAGATCTGTGATGATGCCAGATCGACTCCTGTGAACTTGGATCATGATCTTAATTAGACGTACAGGAAGCAGAGACACCTGGATTTAAAGCCACCAGCAGGATGAGTCCAACGATCCGCTGACCACGTCAGATCATGAAGCAAAAGATGAGTGGGGAAAAATTTAGTTTGGGGCAAAAACTAATGCATATAGATATACATAAATATTTATATATGTGTGTGTTTGCCTAAGCAGGATGAGCCAGGGGTTAAGCTAAATGTCAGACTTTTCTTTTCAACTTCAATTCTCCCAGTTATCTCATGTGCCACTAATTATATCTTGACTCTGGCTCACTTTGCTCCTGAAAATTAAGATGTTCAATTCTGGACAGCTGGCAGAGATCTTTTTTCTTCCTCCTCTTTTTACTATTATTATTTTTTTTCTGCCACTACATTCCACATTTGCAGCTTTCCATTTCTGCCTGTTAGCCTGTTAAAAGCAATCTAGTCGAAAACGTCCCAATTTATCAGCCTTTTCATCAGTGCTGAGTTTTCCAAATACAACACAGGTATGACTTTGGGGAGTCATTTCTTTCTTGTTTGCTTCTGTGACATGTTTATTTATTTGCCTGAATGCGTAAACATTTCCTCTCCGGTGCCAAGCAGGTGGTTTTGCAGCAGAAGCGTTCTTGAGGGAATATAGGCGCAGAGGATATCTTTTTTAGCGAGTGTAGTGACAAGGTAACCGGCAAATAATACCATCCGGCGTCACACATGAAGCTGAAACCAATGTGCAAGCACATTTCAGCCCCGAGGCTCAGACTGCTCACTCTGTCAGCTCCCTTATCTGGAAATAAAGGCTGCTCGCCCCGTTTGTATACAAGAAATTTAAACTGCGGGCCAAAAACATGGACCTCGTCCACAGCATTTGCTCTTCCTAAAAAAGAAGAAGAAAAAAAAACTGGTTCAGACTTTTATTCACCTGTCAAAAGTGGGCTGAGGCGCTTAAATCATCTGCCATATGCAGAGGAAGATAATGTGGAAGTTCAGAGACTGCCTACCAAATTATTTCAGAGGATTAGCTCCCTGACTGTCATCTTTGCCTCGCTGCGCTTGGCACTCACAGGCCTGCTGACTCTTCGGACAAACAACCAACTCGGTCTTTCAAAGAGGCGGCCATAGCTCCCTCTCATGGCCTTTTCAAACACTTTTCCACAGCAGAGTGTATGAATGGATCAGAGAAATGCAACTAATCTGAATCTGCCCACCGCTGCTGCTGCTGCTGCTGGCGAGAATTTTCTTTTATCCCGTTGGGAGGAAATATGGAACATGTGGTCTCTGTCTGGCCTGGTGCCATAAAATCCACATTAGATGTTGGTAGGAATCCAATGAGTTCATAGGTAATAATTTGTACGTAAATTGAGTGACAAAGACACTTGTAATGTTTTTATTAAATGAAACAGCCATTTAAATAACTTTTTGTGATAACTTGATAACATGGGGAACTGAGTTTGACAAGAACATTTTTACCTGTGGATCTTCCCTTAAGAGTTTCAGTTGGATTTGGGGTGGATGATTGAATAAGGCATAAAGATTTATTTTATTTTATTTTCCTGAATTAACCCAAGTTTCCTTGGCTATTTGTTTGGAACCAATGTTTTTTTTTTATTTTATAATGGATATTTTGTCTTCTTATAATTCCTATAAATAAACTTGGCGGAGTGTCATGATGTTCCCACCACCAAAATCCTCATTTTGTCTTTGATCTCAGGCTGTACTCTCAATGTCTCGCTTCAGTTTGTCCAAATGTTTTGACAGCCAGCTTTAACTAAGCAGTAGATTCTCTTCTCTTCTGGTTATTTTTGACTCTTCTGTGGCCTTGGCTGATTTATGGTAAAGGAAGTTATTTTCCACTTCTGGATTACGTCCCCAGTGGTTCTCGTTTGAACATTCAGTAGTTCAGAAATAGCTCCGTAACCAATTAGTATCTTTTACATCAATGAGGTTGCACAGGTCTTGAGAGTGTTATCGGCTTTTGTGAATCACGCCATTATGCTTGTGCAATTTCATGTTAATATTTTTTATAGACCATCGTTTTGGACCAAACAAACCCTCGTTTGTTCAGTAGTTATTCCCCGGTATGGTGCCACTTCACTTCATCACGCTTCTTTTATGGCCTCCCTTTTATATGTGCGTTGCTGCAGACATCTGGGGTGAATTTCAGTTTTAATAGACCCATTGAAAATATTGTATTTATTGGGAAAAACAATTTTTTAAATACTTACTTTTCCCCTTTTGCACGCGGGTCATCAACAAAAACAGTGTCCTTCATGTGCGTTCGGAGAGAACCCAGCACTGAACTACATCCTCCTGAGAAAGATCTGCACAAACATAGACAATTACACACCATTTGGACTCGCAGGTAGCTAGCAGCTACAGTGTCGAGCTGTCATCGTCTAGCGTGTGGAAGAAATGCTGGCAGTGAGTTGTTTTGGAAGCCGGATGTCTCCCTGAAGCAAGAAATCTCTGCTGACCCGCCGCTGACATCCTGCCACGCTGCTCTCCCCGGATCTGAGACGCGCCGACTGAGACTACGCATCATTCCATCTTCGCTATTTGTTTAAAATATATTACCGCTCCATGTGGGTTCGGGGTATTCGTGCACAAACGGTGATCTATCAGGCATACAGCCGGAGCCCTTCCCGGCGTAGATGTCTGCCATCATCGGCTGGCGTGAGGCAGAAGGAGAAAAGATAGTTTGTTTGGATTCATCCGAAGCAACTAATGCTGTCAGATTATATGGAAATAAATGCCATCTGATGTGTATGGAACCTACAACGCTTCGTTTCTCTTTGCAAAAGCTGCCGTCTACGGCTGTGTGCAAAAGAAAACTTCAGCCACAGACAAAATAGTCCCTTTAAAATGCAAACGTGCTGTTTAGGGTCTAATTTGACACAATGTAAGCATCATGTGTTTAAAGGCCAGCATTGTTCAAAATCAACTTTTTTAAGCTTTACATCCTGTTATAATGTTATTAATCTCCCATGGCAACCGTTCAGCTGTTCAAAACGTCTGGGTGGACTTAGCTCCTCCTCATAGAGCAGCCCTCCATCACTCAGCTCCTCCAGACTAGCGGCAGCAGCAGCAATCGTCAAACAGTCGGCGGAACTGTGCGTCCGCAAGCTAATTCTCAGTGAACGCTGGTAAAAAAAAATTAATAAATAAATAAAAAATGCTGTTAAAGGGTTGTTAGAGGAATTACGTGGTGAATAGTTTCAGAAAGAGCAGGAGCTTTTAAAGAGACAGAGGCCAAATTTCAAGGCATTAAATATCAAAGTCAAATTTCTTTTAAGTCATATTCGATAAATAATAAATAAATAAATCAGCATTTTTCTAACAACTGAAGACTTACTTGATAATTTCATAAAACGCCACTATGCGTCTGGAAAACCTGTCCCCTTAAAAACAAAAGTAGGGGATAACGTTTCACCAGTAACTGTCTGATAGAAGCCCAAAATGTCTCCTCTCTCCCACATTATTAACATATAGGCAGCCGTGACACTGCTGTGATTCAGCTGTCCGTCAGCAACCAGGCAATTAGACGGGAGGCCGTGAGATTCAGCTTGTTTGGAAAGACGCAACGCAAGCAGGAGATGGAGGTGAAAGCCTGGATAGATAGAGGGAGACATGGATAATGGAAAGGATATTGTCTGAGACAGTCGGGGCACATATAGTAAGCCGAGACAATATAGTCTCCTCATCCGACTGCTTTCAGATTCTTAAAGGGGTTGCTAATGAAAGACTGCTGCCTCTGGAACGCAGAGACACACACACACACACACACACACACACACACACACACACGAGACGAGCTCTGTCACATTCGGTGGATTCAAACAAGACTGTAATTCTGGTGGTGCCCTACATTCGGCTTTCCCACCACCTAAAACAATCCTCCAGTTTGAGCCTCCACCAACACCAGGCCTGCCTTTGTTTTCACTCCCACTTAATTGGTCACTAATAGACACAGCGAGGCAGCAGAAACGGCGAACCACAGAGGAAACGTCCGCCAGTTAAAATCCCATAACGTCACAGAAGGATTTAAATTTCTTTTTTAGTTTTTCTTGAAATATAGCAGAGTTACATTTTAAGTGCTGCGTTTTAGGAGTCTGGGTTTTACTGTAACTGCAATAATCATTAATGTAAAGAAAATAAACCTCATTCATATACTGATATATTCCTATAAATGTCTGTAATATACCTTTTTTTGAGATGTATAAGTGAAGACTTTGTAAAACAAACTTAATAAAATGTATAATAATATTCACAGATTAAGCAAGTTCAACATTTAGAAAGGACGCTTTAACCCTTTAACTGTCACGAGGACACCGACGTCCACATGGACCAATTGACTTGCATTTAAGTGTTTTTGGGGCGACAGTAAAGGTTAACTGGCTTCAGAAATGGAGTCATTGGACGATCAGAGGAGAATGTTTAAGCCTGTTATTGTGAAGGGCTGAAAGGAAATTGTGTCCTTGTCCGTCTGCTGCTCTGACCCTTCAAAATACAGCTGAGCCCAAAAGCATTCAAAACGAATGGTCACCAAAACAGACTTAAAAAAAGGTAATAAAGCAAGGTAAAATATGTAGCACTTTGTACAGAAGAAGCAATTTGTTTGCTTTTATTTAAATTGTTAAAAAAAAAATTACATAAGATTGTATTGGTGTCCTTCATGGAAATCAATGAAAATATTTTAAAAAATCCTCTACCTGATAGCTCAGCATCTTTTCACACTAGGATTTTTAAAAATCTCTCTTTGCTGATAAATTCCAAGACTTTAAGGTTATTGTCAAACTTTGCCCTCAACTCACTCCACCTATGATCAGATTCAAGTTGGAACTCTGGTTATTCTGGTGCAAAACACTCACATTGCTTCTAACAGAAAGACTTACATTACTATTTTTTCATGATCAACTGGTCTCAGAATCTTGACTCCTTGTTTTCCTTTCTGGTTTTAGTTTTGAGGTTTTGTTCAGTCTGTCACTCTCATCCCTTCATACCTGGCTTTACTCTCTTCTTTGTTTTATTCTGTTTTTATTTGTTTTTGATTCTTTTATCAGTCTTTATTGTCAATAAGTTATTTGCGTGTGTTTCCGTTAATTCCTCCTTCACCTCAGCCCATCTGCTCTGGTTCTCACTCAGCTGTAACATATTCCCCTAATTATTCCTCGTCTGATTCTTTTATGTCACTCAATCACTCCCCTCTAACTCCCACCAGTTAAACCCATCAGGTTATTTACTTCGATTGTCTGATCTATCCATAGCTGTTTGTGTGTGTGTGTGTGTGTGTGTGTGTGTGTGTGTGTGTGTGTGTGTGTGTGTGTGTGTGTGTGTGTGTGTGTGTGGGCACGTGTTTGTGTTCCTGCTATCTGTTTGTGCAGTCAGTTTCTCTGCAGTTCCTCATGTTCCTTCTTTTGTGTTTTATTAGTCCTATTTCAGTAAATGACCATCACCACCAACATGTGGCTGCCATTTACCTGTTATGTGTCTTTTTCAGTGAACTGTCCTGCAAAACATAAGCAGACCTTTGTCTTTAAGATGCAACTTCCTCAGTTCAAGAAAGAAACCAGACCATTTTGAATTTCCAGTCAAAGGTTAACTTTCCTGACACCTGGAGGCAGAGAGCAACTTTTACTGATTTCCTTCCATATGGACTAAGAACAAAAGCATTTATAAAATGATTCACCTTACTGTAAACTATTTTTTTAACTTGGACTAGCTTTAGCATCACAAAAATCATCCTTAAAAGTGTTTCCACATGATGCAAGCTAACCTCACTCTCACAGCGAATACTTCTGTTTGTCAGCGACACAGTTTGGAGAAACAGGTTTCAATAGCGTATGTATTCTGAACAAAGCAGGCAAGTCATGTGATTTTCTACCAATTTAATTTTAACATGTTGCACATGGACTTGATTGTCAACCAGTAAATGCTCAGTTATTACAAAAGGCTTGTCATGACAGCAAGCAAAGAAAAAGCTGAATATTCAGTTTTTCTCGTTCGCCGTGTCGTCTTTGTTTCACTGACCTGTTTTGTTTGTTTCTTTTGCATTTTCATTTCACATTTGCATCTTTTCTTTCAACAGCTCTTAACCTCTGCTTAGATCCTTTCGCAGCTACTTTCAGAAACATCTGTTGAAATATGACCAGAGCTATTGTTAATGTTTCAGTTTAGTCATTTACTGGCTCAAAAACTCAAAACTGGGCTTGCACAGCTCACCAGGAGCCAAGCTGGCGCTCTGTTTGAGTTCACATCATTTAGCCGTTTTTACTTTATAAATAGGTTTCCGTAAGCCTTCCGAACTCACTTTAACGTGTTCATGCGATGAAACGGATTGCTTTAAGGGAAGACGTAAAACGCAGTCCTCGCACTTTGACTCGCACATTAAATAATCTCTGGTCGCTTTTTCCACAGCGCATCAGTCTCATTGGAACTTTTGCAAAACCTACAGAAATCCTAAAGGCAAAGCAAGTCAGGACAGCAGATGTGTGTGTGCTTTCCAGCTGATCAGCTGTGGCTCTTCAGGTTTCGTGTTCACCAGGTTTGGAGTGTTTTTGGGGCCTGGGGTTAAGCGGGAGACTTTAATCCATTTCTCAAGTTAAATGAACTTCCTCTCTACTAGGATTACATGCTCTGTTTCCCACACAACAAGCGGTGACCTTCATTATCTTGAAAGCTGTAATTAGGCAACTTAAAAGTGTCATTAATCTGTTTGAGTCAGACGCTCGTCTCCTCGGCGACATCGAAACATAAAGAATATGCTTCAAAATAAAACCTGGAAAGATTTTTTTAATGATGACTTTTCCATCCTTTTCGTCTTGTGACTCACAAAAACACCCAATATGCTTTACATTAAGCTGAGTAGTAGTGGTGTGATGCTGCTACGTTACTCTTTCAATAAACATTCAGAGTTTTAATTTAATGGGTGTTTTTGCTCGTAGTTTTCCATAAAGATCAGGAGCCCGGAATGGCCGCCTAGAGGGCAACTGTGACCTCCTGGGATTTAAGGAGCGAGCAGCAAAGGGCAGCACCAGTGACCTTGGCAAAGCCTCGACCACTTCTGCTTTCGCCAGCAGAGGTTAATCGACTCACCACAGAGGAAGGAGCTCGGCGGAGAGGTGCAGCGTGGGCAGCTGTACTTAAATAACAAATGACCCCGGCAGATTATAAATTAGCTGCGATCTAAATTATGGGTTTCGTAAACGCAGGGCAGGTCGGGAAATTGCTCACATCCACCTGCAAATAAATCATTCCGTGTTTCTGCTTAAAGCTCCTTACTGTAAAGTTAGCACATTAAAATGGCTTTTCGCCCGTGCTGATGTCTGTATGACGCAGTCAGCTGAGCTGTTCTATTATTGTGGTTCTGCAGCCGGAAGCTAAACACGCGGGGCGAGCAGCCGAGCTCCATGCACAGCAGTAGGGAACCGTGAGGTCAAAGGCACTTTGGGATCTCTGGAGTTTGTTTTCGTGTCGCAATCGGAGGCGTCTGCGACTTATCCTGCAGTGGGAAGGCAAACAAACGGCACCGCCGACATGCAGACGCGTTATTTCAGCAGGGCTGAGGTTTGCTCTCCCTTCTGCGCTCCTTCGTCAGAGCCAAATCCATGATCCAAATACTGACAAATTAGCATTTTTTTTCTCCAGCAAAAGGTTATGAATAATCTTTTGATGCAAGACCTGGCAGCACACCAGAGTTGGCATGACACAAATGCATATAATTATGTCTTTTGTTGCGATTTCAGGATGAGAAATGGTTTATGGTTGAATTACTGCGAACGCTAAGAGTGAAATTGACCTCGGTTTCTAAACACGACTTTACGGCACACATTGGACTTTGTGTTTATGTGCGATGAGCCCCAAATGGCCCCACCAAGGGAATTTATTTACAGGGTAGAATTAAAACCTGGGTTTAAATTTTTTTTTGTATACGTACAAATAACTTTGCTTTGTGAAAGAGCTGCTGGTGGTGTGTGTGTGTGTGTGTGTGTGTGTGTGTGTGTGTTTGTGTGGGCGGCAACGTCACACACACTCCAACGTAAAATTATCGGGGGATCAAATAAACTGTCAGGAACACTGACATTTACGAACCAGTGAGAAGACGTGCAATAAACACATTTTACAACTTATACAAAAAGAATTCAGCCTTCCAGATAAAACGCATTAATCAACAGTCACTAAGCTACCCGCACTTCACTGAACTAAGTACAAGATGAGGCCATCATGAATCTAATCAACCACTAAAAGGTAAAACAGTATTAATATATAGAACCCATAAAATGACGCAACGATGTAGAACAAAGCGTGAAAATAAACACTTAAGAAGTAAGTCTGAAATGACCTGTATAGCGATATTTTTTTAACTTGAGGTTTTTCTGATCAAGATATTAAAAGTTTTACTTCCAGTGATCAGAACGTGCTGCGTTATGTCCAGCTTTATTTGATTTTCTTTCTGTCCAACACGAATAAAGTTTCCCGCGTTGTTCTGAACAGCTCACTCATGGTTATGTTCGGTTGCTCCAATATTCACCTTATTGTTCCCATTGCAGCGGAGATTGTGTTTTTTCCAAGGTTTCCATTAAGAAATGCGTTCTCAATATGAGAACTGTCTTCCTTTGGAATTGACAGTCAATAATTGAGTTTTCAGAAAAGACATTTTCTCCCAATCCCTGTCTTTGATTGCCCACAACATCCTTAACAAATGTTGGAATTCATTGTTGGAGGAAAGTTTCTTTTCTTTATTATTATTTTTTAAACATTTTATGCCATTTGTAATGGAACAAATAGAAATTCATTTTGTAGCAGCTGAGCCTTGAAAGCTTTTGCTGGCTTGGCAATGCTGAAGGCTCTGCTCCCCTGTGATATTATAAATAAACTCCTCAGCCTTGTCAGTTTATCTGCTCTTTGAATGAAAAATCAAGGGGGTGAATTTCTTATTTTTAACAGGAAAAAAAGCTTAAAGATGTTCATATTAACACAGCTTACTTACTTACCTCCTGTGGAAAAAAAATGTTTGCCAACAGGTGTTGAAACCATTTAAAACAAACAGAATTTGGCAAAAAATAAAAATAAAAAAATCAAAGATGATAAAGCTAGAAGAAGTGAAGACAGTGTAATGTAACATGAAACATTTGCCGCACGTCTTCCCCTGTCCTCCCCATTTCCTTTCCATTTACTGCTCATTCAAGGGCACTAAAGCTTCAAGAAGAAATATCTCCCAATAAAATGCTGTGACTGTAACTTCTACAGTGTTGATTTCGGTGATTGCAACACACACACATATTGGCAGATGAAAATCTTCTGGGTAGATGCTCTGGGTTCAGATAGAGATGTTGCATTCACTGCACTTAGGAAGACAGAGGCGTTTAGTTAAGTCTCGTTAGTTGAAAAGACCACAAAGTTTTCACAGGACAGCTTTCTCCACCCCATTTTAACACAACTAGCAACCGGAACCATCGATACTGTACTGTAATGGTGTGGAAACAAGACACGTTCTTAAATAACTCGGTGCATTTATTTAACGTAGCACATCAACTACAACTGACCAAAACGAGAACAACACCGTTTCTCATTTATACTTGTCAGCGGCTCCACCTAATGGCGTGGAGTGGAATTACACAACACAACAACTACTAAGCAGAATGAAGCATGCCTTCATGTTGTTCATCCCAAACTCTGACCTGTCCATGTATGAGGATCTGCTGTAAAGTCAACGAAATAATGCGAGTGATTTTCTGCTGTCGCCAGGTTCTCGTCCTTGGGACTGAATGCTGCAAATCAATGACTCGATAAAATTTACTAGAATCTTTTTAACTTTTCAACTGTCGCCCTCAAAATGCTTACATGCTGTCCAGTAGGTCCATGAGAACTTTTTAGCTGTCATGAGGAGAGTTAAGATGTGAAACTATTGTGAATAATTAACTGAGCTTACTGTAATGTGGGATAACTAGGACCAATTGGAACGTGTCTGACTGAAATGATCACTTTATTTTTGTAAAGTGCAAACAGTATTTGGAGTACAAATAAACTGAAATGAAGTGAAGTGAATGTTGCAGCCCACTGGACCCAGCTTCAAGGTCCTACAAGTTTCTTGTATGAATTCTGCTTCACATTCTCACTAGTTATGATTGGTCTACTCAAATGCTGCTTGCAAGGTGTGTGTTTTTTTTAAATTATTTTTCAAATCGTCCTCTACACAATTGAGAAACGGCTGTGGGCGAAAATCCAAGTACATCAGTAGTTTTAAAAGCAGACTGTGCAGCCGGTCTGGTAGCATCTGCCTCTAGATGCCTCATGTGACTGGTTAATAGTGGTAACATGTACCTAATAAACTGTCCGGTGCACGTCCTATTAGCTAAGCATGATATACAGTCTGCAATGGCAGGACGGTGATGTTGTAGCAACACAAAACAAAAGATCCTAAAGGAATGTGAAACAATGTCGCCACAAACAGATGAATATTTCATGAAATTGACATTTTTCGGCGGTCTGGCCTTTGTTAAAATGTAGTCTCATCCTTCCGTTGTCTTTTGGACGAGTGATGAGACCAAACATGAAGAAACAAACACATGGGACTTTGGTTCAGAGGCAAACATTTCCCAACGTCTGATGGAGAGATATAAGAAAGCCAATTCAAGAGGCGGAGGATGAACAGAGGTGTTTGTGAAGCATCTCTGAAGATGTTTTACAGTAATTGCTTTGCACTGACAGCAGTAAAACTGTGGCAAATTCTAAATTGCTTTGGAGATGTGGATGAAAGCAACTTGTTCTGGATTATGTCTTATTTACACGTCTTAGAAAGAATCGTCTTCATGATTTCGGTGTTTTATGTTTGCATTTTATTGCAAATAAGAGCGAATATTGGGTAGCCTGGGAGGACGGCTTTCAGCAACCGGGATATTTTGGTCATGTTTATTTCATTCTCGGAATGCGGTGTGAAGATTGTGCATTTCTTTTTCTTTTTTTTAATCTTATTAATAACTGCCTGTTTATAACATGTGTTGAGATGTGCAGGAATAAATTATCAGTTTTTAATGATGAATTTTCAAACTGTTAAAAAAAAAAAGAATTGTTGTCTCACAAGAGTATAGATAATGTCAATTGACATTAGATATAAATTCATGCCAGACCTTTTTGTTTTGTTTTTTAAGGAAGAACTTAAATTGTGTGGGTCAGAGGGTTATTGACAGATAGTGACTGGAGATCAAAAATGTTTCATAACTGCACAGGTTAGCTTATGTTTCCAAAATGTTAGATTTCACCTGTGACTCTGTTGAAAAGACATTATTTCCATTGATGGCTTATGGATTGAACGTCAGGTTTCGCGGAGGCCAGGTCTCGGTCGACGAAACACACGATACAATTAAGGTCCAAGTCAAACCATTTATTAATCACAGCAACGTCTATCATCAGCACATAAAGCGGATATAGAATCTAATCGGTCGTCATTGTTGTGTGTACGGAATATTAATTATATACTTTCCGATTTTTTTTTAAGATGCTCTTATCAGAGAATATTGTCAGGTGCTGCTAATGACTCGTTCCCTGAGTCCCTCTAAAAGAGGAAACGTGAACCAGAGTAGCTGTGGGTTCCTCCGTTTTTTGCTCCAATGGAGCTGCTTCATCCCCTCCAACTTTCATTTCTTAGCCTTGAGGAATAAACAGTAGCATAATGTCAGTTTTCCTTATGAAGCATTTTTTATGAAACAAAGTGAGAAAAGCTTGGCAAAAAGCTCAAATCTCCAACCTATGTTTTTATTGAATATTCTTTAAATACTTGGTTCTGCGCTATGCAACTTACTATTTCAGTTTGCTTTGGCTCTGATCCCTGTTTGAGCCGGTCGACAACTATAAGATTAAAAAGATCATGACCTACGTGGCTGCTTTCTGGAGCCATAATGGCACATTTTGCTGGTCTCTTTGTGGTGTGACCTTCAGCAGCTGGAAGATGTTGAAGGATCTTGTAGGATGAGCGTCGGCGCCTCCAAGTCCGACGTTTATGGTTCCACTGGAAACGGACCCCACTGATGGGACGATCCCTTCTGTTGATGAAGAGAGAGAGAGATGTCTGTGCTTCCTTTGTGTTCACCCTGCAACCTTGAACTAGATGGATGGACTGATAAATTGGCCCTGATTTCCTTAATATTGCGAAGTTGGTGATCGACTAATACATGTGAAGCAAATCTTATCCACTGACCTTATCTGCCCCGGCAAAGGTCTAAAAATGACCCACTGTCCAGTTTTCCCTCTGAGTGACAGAGCTTTGACTGACACACAGGGTCACCGGGTCATGGCTGCAAATTAGCAGCTAACAACAGCCACTCATCTGTTGCCAACTTAGCGACTTTCTTTCTATACGCATCAATATTTCATACAAAAAACCAAATAAATAAATCAGTATTGGTCAAATCCTAACTGTCCATATATTTACTGGGAGTATTCCCCAATTCTGTATCCTTTCTTGTATTCGTTTTTCTTGTATTCGTTGTTTGTTTTTTTTTCTATTTTTGTCAAATGGACAGACATCTGAAGGATAAATACTTCTTTACACCTCTATGAAACTTCTGTTTGACAAACAAGCTCATAACTCATAAATGGTTAAAATAAGGCTTCCACCAAATTATACAAAATATCCAGATACAACCATTTATAGCTGCAGATGTTTTAAATAATGCATGCTAATATCTTTTCCATCTTTCCTCATTTCCTTCTTTCTTTCTTCGGGTTAATCCCTAAGCTTTGTTTTTGCATACATTTAAATGTTCTTCTAGCTGTTTGGGATTTGAGGGAGCTGTATAAAAAAAACAAGAACTATCATTAAACAGTGAGCACTTTCTGTTTTTTTGTCAGGAAAAACATGCTTCACTATTTTTTTCCTTATCAGTTGTTAAATTATGTAAAATAATTCTGGCAAAGCCAAACTCTAGTGGTAGCTTGTTACAGTATGTCTCCTGATATGTTTTTTCTTTTTGCTGTGAAACACTGGATTGCTTCTGTTCCATTTAAATAAATTCACTTGGTTGTTCTGGCACTTTTCAACAATGATCTGTTATGATGAGTAGCCATGCCAACAGGAGACTTATTTACACGCTGTTAGAGCGTTCTAAAGCCAAACTAAGCCCAGAATAAGACCTTAAATCCCCGACAAGACTGGAAAGGAGAGAGTTTGTCTGCCTCTGTGCACTCGACAGTAAGCTAGCAGCTGCAAGTTTCTGTCGACATTATCAATGGGAAGCGGCGCACGTGTTGTTTTTGGTGTTGTTCTGTGTGGCAGCATTAGCTCTGCAGAAGCCACAGCAAAATTCATGTACTTTAACATTTTATTGTTTATTTTTGGATGCATTATATATTTCCTCTTCAGACAAAAAAAAAAATATCTTTTTTTTAATTATTTGTTGACTCTTTCATATGCTTCCTGTGTGTACGTGACAGCTTGAAGCTACACTCCACCAGAGAGAAATACTGACGTACGGAATGACATTTTGCTGATTTATTGATTTTGTTCTACCTGAGTAGAATCTTTAATCCTGGTTTATCTAAATTTAGCCATCAATAAAGAATTGTGATAAGAGTAGTTTCCAAAATCCTTTTCTTTTTCATTTGTTAAGTGCCCTTTAATTAGATTTTCCATACTAAGGAAATGATTTATTTTCATTAGAAATCCTGTCTGGTCAATGAAATTCACAATTTGTGAATGATTGCAATCGATGCGGCTACTTGTAGGCATATCACAAAGCACAGTCACACTGCCTCAGTAGTGGCGCAGTGTGATTCATTTAGCCATCATCTACTAAATGAAAGATTCTCAATGTGAGTGTTCCACATAACCTTGTAAATGCCCATATTAAGTGATGATCTGATTTTCCTGACTTTTAATTAATATTTCATGCTTTGTGGTAGCAGTGATATCTCGTGTATATCCGTCTTCTGTGGAAAAATCCTTAACATGATGGATTCAAAGATGTTTGACCTTACTATATTTAACAGCTATTTGTAGTTACAGTGAAACCCAAAGTTATTCACACACTGGCATATTTAAACTTAGAATATTTTCATTCATTCAATATGTTTAAATTAAAAAAAAATTAAAATGTAGTCTTTATCTAAAGTCAATGTGGAATTTCATTATCTTTTTTCAACTTAATTTGAATTTTGAGGAACTTTTAATGAGTTTCCACAACACAATTAGGGCGACTCCTTTAACTCTTCTGATGGGTTTGTTGATTTTATAAAACCTAACTTAAAAATAATCATTGCAAATCTTTGTTAATTAGATTTAGTCACATAATAGATTTGGCGAATGTTGCCAAGTTAAACAGAACCACTCAGTGTTTTCATCAGATGCTTGTCTTGTCCTTTCACCACACAACTTGCCACAATCTCCCCTCTGCCATTTTACAGGGATGAGGTCTGAACTTTACTAGAATTTATGAACTTACTGTTTTCTTTCAGAGCCATCCTGTAGCACTTTTACTCCTAGCATTCGCCTTAAAAATTGTACAGAGTCCTTAATAACTAGCGTAGGCCCTTTGGCCAAAAACTAAGTCAAAATAACAAACCCCTTCTTGCTTCCGCTTGGTGATTTGCAATCTCGGAAGAGTTTTAGCTTCCCACCTTCAAGGTTCAGCAAATCAGGCATAACTTAAAGCTCTATTTGGAAGGAGATAAAAACGAAGAGGCTGGATAATCCCACTCTGAGCAATGACTGAAATATATATAGTTTACAAATCTGGGGGACTCCCTGAAGGAATATTTATAAAAGCTAATTATACACTTTCAAGCTCTGAGAAAGTAATACTTTTAAATTGATGTCTTTTTTCAGAAAACAATGTTACTTGAGTGCTCAGAAGATTTTTTTTGACAGTCTTGATGAGAAACCAATGTAAATTGTCCTCACTTTTTATCAGTTCTTTGTTAGTTGTTGCTTATTTATTTACAGTAGCTCACCCTCATCTTCATCCTTTGTGTCCAGTTATTCTTTATTGCAGATCATTTTCTGAGTTGCCACTTGTCAGTATTTATTCAGATAACTCAACATGTTCTGATCGTCACCTTTTCGTTTTAAAATAACTTTAAAAATAGTAGATTTTAAAAAAGTAGATTTTAAAGTAAGTTTAAGTTTCTTTGCCTCAACATAGCTCACTTCTGGGTGAAGCTACACCATCACTAATCATGACAATTTCCTTGACGTACATTGAATATTCGATGCAGTTCACCCGCTAGCAATTTAATCTCGGTATGAACATATTTATGCCATGAAGACCTCAGATGTTTGTTAGAGAAAATCGGTGAATAAACAGAATTACAAAGACCAAGGATCACAGCAGACAGGTTAAGGAGAATGTAGTAGTTTAAGGTGAAGTTGGGTTTAAGAAAACATCCGGAGGCGTGAGCTTCTCTTAGAGCTCCGTCATTATCTCTGTCATAAGAATCTATTTTGCAAAGACAGAATGAACATTAATTTTAGTCTCTCGGTAAACAAAAATGGTAGAAAATATATCTAAAAAAAACAACTGTAACTGAAGAATAGTTACTTCTCGAAAAATGTTGACACTATGAGTCAATTTCCTTCCACTTCATAATTACTTTGTGATGGTTTTGTAAATAAAGTCCCAGTGAAATGCATTCAAGTGTACGACTGCGACGTGATAAACCGTGAAAAGGATCCAGGACTCGATAATACTGTGTAAAAATGTCACTTACTTGCTCAGTCCTGTTACTTTGCAACACATGCATAAATGTGCTTAAAAGACAGAGCGGCCGACGTTTCCACCAGATGGGTAAAACATCCGATTGAAAACCTAATTGCCTGGCAGAAATTGCAGCGTAGATGGAGTGAGATCTCCTCTCCGCCGGTGTTGGTTCTGATACATTCCCAGAGTACAAGTTGTGCCGCCTGCGCAGCAAGCTGGAGCCCAATATGGAAATTCCACAGAAACTGTCTTGCTCTCATTACTTGTGATGAAATGTCAAACTCATAGTCCAAATATTGGATATACGCCTGGAATGTGAGAGCTCTGATTTCAAGGAGAGGCATGTCTTTAGCTACAAACTATAAAAAAAGAGGAAAATATAGACTGTCTGACCTGATTTTTAGGCCAGCAAACAACAACAACAGCAGCAGCAGCAGTATTTCCAATGCTCTGTCTGGTGAATATTTCATGGTGACAGGTGGATTCAGTGCGAGTGTGTGAATGGGATTTATTGGGTTTCAGGACCAGCAGATGATCCCGCCTGCAGGACGCGCGGTGATTACTGTCCACTAATTCTTCATGGTGAGTCGGGCAGAAAAATGACAGAGAAAGCTGTGTAGAATGGCTAATCAATACTGTATTTATGCCCGGCGACGAGACGGCATTGCTCACTTGCCAACACAACAGGCCTTCCGTCAATAGAGCTCAGTGGATCTCCAAGGGAAGATAATGACCATTTCTTTATTTAGAGCAACCAAAACAGAGGGGGTCGATTGTTATGGTGGGAAAGTGAACGCCTTGAAAAGCGCTTTTAAATGATTACTCTCTCCGAGTCACTCGATGAGGGACCGCTCCCTTTTCTGCTGCCTGATCACAACAAGCCTCGTCCCTTAACCTCCTATGTATCCTTTCACATCTAGTCAGCTATTAATTTCTTTTGTTGTGCACGATAAAGAGAAGGCCATCAATGGGGCATTCTGGATTGTACTTCAAATTCAGCAAAGAACATTTAGTGATCGCAATCATTTGCATGAGAATGCAAAAAAAACCAAAAACAATACGTGTTTGAGTCTTGATTTTCTTGTACACATTGACGACTGTCTGCTTTTGTCATCCATCTTCTACGGTCCATGTCCCAACTGTTTACGTCCACATTACGTGACTTGGATGATTTCAAGTCAGATGTTTAAAAAGATGAAGATTACAGTGAATGTGATGAAAAACATTCGCTGCAGATGAAGAAATGATTCTTCCAGGGAACATGTGGGACTTCCTCTCCTGTAGTAAAACATGTAGAGGATTCCATTCTTTGAAAGGCATTTTACAGTGAAATCTAGTCTTGTGTTAAATAAACTGCGTTTGTGGTGGAGTTATTCAACGCAGACGTTTCACACTAAAAAACGGTGGCAAGGAGAAGATGGACAATGTCAAACTGTCACATCGATGAAGAATGATTTATCTCTGAAAAAGCTGGAGCCACTCCACTGCCATTCTTCTGCATAAGTAAACTCTAAGCAGATTTACTTTAACAGCAGCGGTGAATTTAATTGCCTTCACAAGACAAATTATAATGCAAACAGACCAACTTTATGTTGAGTTAAACCAATTACTGATTACCAAATCCAAACTCGTTTAAAACAACCTTTGAAAACAACCTCATTCATTTCAATCCTGTTAAATGCAGTCCTGAATTTCCCCCATTTTGAGACAATAAAAGATGTTTCTGCTCTAATCTGGTGTATAGTCCTCTACAAATACCACAGAGTCAAATTTAATTGAGAAATTTCAACATGCAATTATGTCAATGTCAGGTTTATTTGGTTTTCTTTAAAAACAGGTGTATAAAGTTCTGTTAAAAAACGATGAAGTTGATGAAAAGAGAAATAATACAAGAAAAAAAAGAATAATGCTTTTTTCTTACTACATTACCTCTACCACCATGTACCTGGTGGTGTGACGGTCTAGGATGGAGGCGTTATGTTCAACACTACTGGTGTCTTTCATGTTCAGCCCGTGTCTGTGCGCATGTGTGTGTGTGTGTTTCTGTGTGTGACTGTCTGTCCTCTCTCCTCCTTTGTGTTGACCCTGTGATGGTCTGGCAACCAGTCAGGAGTTCACACTGCTTCCTGCCAGCTGTGACCATGAGCCAGATTAACTTTGAACACAAAGTGGATGGATGGATGGATGGATGGATGGATGGATGGATGGATGGATGGATGGATGGATGGCATCGAAATAAGACAAAACACACCAGGGCCCCTCATAGCAACAAATTCACATATGTGTTAATTAGTAATGTGTGATATATTTGCAGTATACACAATAGAAATGATAAAAATTTGGCATATGATATAAAACTGTAGTCCACCGGCTAACCATGGTAATGCTTGTAGAGGATGTAAACAAAACAGAGCAATCAGGAATTAGACTGATTGAGAGCTTATCTGGACCTGGTTCAGGTTTAAACTAACGTTAACGCCTGTGATTAATCTGAAAAGTGTCATGTGTTGATATCACATAATGCAGATTAATCTCATGACCTGTTCTGACCTAGAGTCTCTCTCCCTCTGTGGGTTACCCCAGCAGCAAACCAAGCTGGTATTGGTGCCACCTTTTTCCAATGATGAATTATCCTTTCAACTAAAGCACAACCGGTTTATGGTCAACATTTCTACATTCAGTTTGAAGCAAAAAAAAATGAC
>CAEGAF010156223.1:0-10311 GCA_903067075.1 Micropoecilia bifurca
TTTTTTAAGTTAGATGCTGCAGCTTTAAACAGGTTTGGTGTGAGAGTCACTACCAGGTGGAGCAGAAGCTGCTCCGTCTGTCAAATATTACGCACTGATGCAGGTGATCGGTATCGGCAACAAGAGCCAATGATCGCCAATCATGCACCTTTTCACGAAAATCGGCCAATTATGATCGGTGACCAATCGGTGGGCACACCTCTAGTAAAAAGTAATTTTAACTCCTGCTCTTCACCAGTATTGTTTTAATTCAGGCATATTCCACCATGAAACGGCCTATTTAAAGCCATGCCACAGCTTATTTAACTGGATTTAAGTCCTCAGAATAAAAAGTAAGGAGCCATGTTGTGAGAACTGTCCTTTTTCATAAAAAAACAAACAAAATAATAACCCCAACAGAGACCTGCAAAATACTGTATGTGGGCCAGAAAAACACAACAAATAAAAACTACCTGCAGTAACAAGAAGTGTGAAAAGGTCAACATGCAGCCATTGTTTTGTACAACCTCTTTCTGCAGTTCTGTAGTTTGTGCTGTTCTGGAAAAGTTTAAACAGTGAAGAATATAAAGTCTGAGGAGTGTATGTGTGTGTGTGAGTGTGTATGTGAGATCAGTCACCATTTGGGTGCTGGGGTTCTGAGGCAGACTGCGCATCATGGTGTCCATCTCATCAAACCTCTTCAGCGTGGCCTGCACATCGGCATGGAGCTCCTTGTACTCTGCGTACTGGTCGTTGAACACGGCTCGGTACTGGTCCCGCTCTTCATCGGACCGGATCGCTGGGTACTTCCTACAAATCAACCAACATCAAGAACATTGAAAACATGACTGTTTTCAATGTTGGAGCAAAACATGACTGTTTTCATAATCTCACTACTTTGGTTATCATCAAATATACAGGTTTTCTACATCCAGGAGATCAATGAGCAGAACATTATGACCGTCTATGTCCCCTTTGGCTGCCATACAAACTCAACAACACCTCTATTCAGCATTAATATGAGAGCAACAGATGTTCTGAAAATGTTTGTCCAGCACATTCCACTTTTAGTAAATTGGACTTAGAACTAGGGAACTTGGAGGGAAAGTCAACACCTCAAACTTGTGCCCACCTCTTATTCCTGAACCCTTTTTGCATTATGGGAGTCTGCACTGTGCTGCAGCCAACAGCTAATATCATTTCTGCCAAAGTGAGTATATGCTTATGTAGGTGGTACATGTCAAAAAACACCCATCCAACTGTTTACACTTCTGGTGCAAACTCCACTAATTCCCTTTTCTTTTGTATTTACAGCAGTACTTACGCAAGATAATCAGGCACAATGACCGGCTTGGGGATATGACCCGACGGTATGGCTCCCTGAATGACCTTTGGAGGAAGTGGTTTGGGTGCAGCTTGGATGGGAACGACCGAGGAGCCTTGGGCCTGCTCTGGGAATCTGGGGGCCTGAGCAGAATCTGGAACCGCCTGAGCAGATAAAGGCAGCAAAATAAATGGGATCATAAAGATCAAACGCACATCAATTGTGTGTTGTTTTTAAATGAAGGTGTTGGTTTCTAACAGCGTACTTACAAGTGACTGTACAACATGCACCTCAGAAGGGACCATCTAAATGCACAAACAGGGAAGAAAATAGTTTTTTTCTTGCAACAATTAAGTTTAACACTCAAAAACTCAATATGTTGCATAGAATCACTGCAGTATCTAAGCAATATCAGAAAATCTTGTGCCAATACTTTTCAGAAGATATTGCAGCTATTAGCTTTGACTAGGCCATTGTAAGGCTATATATCTAACTGACCTGTGAGTTTATGGTGATTGTTCAGCTAAATGTTGAACCTCTGCTACAGTCTCAGGTCATATGCAGACTCGAATGTTTTCTTTCTGGACTGCCCCATAATTAACTCCATCAAATTTTATCATTAGGGCCACGGTAGGAAAAAAGCAAAACAAAATGAAAAGGAGATTTTCACCAAAAAGCTTTGAAATTAATCTCTGAAATTTTCTAGTAAAAAAAAAAAAAAAAAATCAAGGACACTTCTGAGTGTGAAAAGTAACACAATTGCTAAAAAATTACATTTTCAGATTAATCTCATAAATTTTCTAGGACATTTTCTGAGTTTCAAAAGCCCATTTTAACTTTTGACACTCATAAATTTCATTTTTTTGTTGTTTGTTTTTAGAAAATTTCTCTGACTAATCTAAAAATTTCAGTTATTTTCCTCGTTTTGTTTTTCTAGAAAACTGCTGAATTTTTGACAGAAAATTAATCCTTTTGATTTCTATCTACACTTATATATTTATATTCAAACTTATATATTTATCTGCAATGCTGCGACACTGCAATGTTGCAGCATTGCAGTGGTTGAAGATGGTTGTAAGCATTAGATGTTTATAACAATCTATGTAAAAGATGGTTGTAAACATCTCTTAAATAGATGTTTACAACCTCAATAAAGGCGTATTGAGGTTACAACTTATTTGGTCTGTAGGTCAGACTAAACCAGGAAATTAAACCAGTTATCTGGTTTGAATGGTCTACATTTTATACAGAAATGCTAATAAAGTAAAAAATAATAAATCCTGTCCAACATGTTTGCCTTTTTAGAGAAATAAGCTTAAGTAAATCACAAGATTTCTGGAATCCCTGGAGACTTCAGACACTGTTTTAGTTTCCTTATCTGTTACACAGACCACACCTACTCATTCGCCTACTCTGGTGTGTGTGTGTGTGCATTCTGCGATTAGATCTGTCCCAACATCTCTGCAGATCTTGTTGAAATGAACTTCCACTAACAGGACCTACTCGGTAATTCCAGGAATCCCAGAACTTAGCCCAGCTACAGGAACAAACATACACACACACACACACACATCTGGCTGAGCTCTCACCTGCTGGCCATACTGCTCCCGGTACCTGCGGTTGGCCTCGTGCCTCCACAGCTTGAGACAAACGATGGCCCCAATCAGATACACGACCATGGTGACGAAGAGGAAGATGATGGCGGCGGTCTGACCGGCTTCTACTCTGCAGAAGGCCCCGTTTATTGGGTTGTTGAAGCCCGGGTTGGAGCAGAGACCTCCACGATTGGTGTCAGTGACGTAGACAATGGCTGGGAAAGAAAACACGGTGGAGGTGTCATCATGACAGAAACTGGGGGGAAATTAAAGGTGCATTTCCTCTAAAAGTAACAGGTTTACCAACAAACAGCTCTGCGGATCTGGGACTATTATTTCATCTTTGGAGGAGTCTGATGTAACCTCGAGTACAAATTAGGGTCAGGACTTCAACTCTAATTTCCCTTAATTAGATACATTTTATCATTTACACAACGGAACACACCACACTTTAACTGGGAGATATTTTAAATGTCTAAATAAAAAAAAACACAACTGAAAACAATTAATAAAAAACACAACAAACCCAGGAAACCAGGAATAAAATGAAATATTATTAAAATGGAAAACTGCCCCTTCAAAAATATTAATCGTCTTAACTTATAATGCGATTAATTAACATTGTTTCTATATGTAGCAACTTTTCAGACAGATTGGCCAGAAAACTGCCATTGGTGCACCACTAATCAAAATAAAATCAGTTTAAAGGAATGAGTAAAATCAAACTAAAAAACAATCATGGTTCCAGAATTCACTTCTAAAAACATTGAATTAAAGAAAAAGAAAAACACTACACGTGTTACCCAGGTTAAACCTACCTGCCGCCATGTACAGTATGGCCAGAGCCAGGTTCAACACGAACTCGGTCAAGGGCCACCAGTTGGAGTCCAGCAGGATGGTGCGGTAGTACATGGTCATCCCCAGCACCAGCAGGATCACAGTCACCAGCCAGGCCAGTCCCGCCACCACCAGCACAAATGGAGTCTTGGGCCCGGTGTAGTACGATCCTCCGTACATTCCACCATATCCTCCATATCCTCCTCCGTACGCCCCTCCAGGAGAAGAGTAGCCGAACATGTTGTACCACTCATTGTCTTTGTGGATGTAAGCGCAGACGCAGGCGAACACAGCGGCCCCCAGCAGCAGCTCCACGCAGCCCAGGATCCTCAGCAGCCCCGCCCACGACTTCATGTAGCCATAACGTTGGTGGTACTCCTCCACCCGCTCGCTGTAGGTCAGAGCTGTGTGCTGCGTGTGGCCCGACACTGACCCATGGGCGTCCTGTCTGTTTAAAAGCTCCTTGGCGGAGTTGTAGCTGCTCCCGGAGCCACCGTACGGGTCCCGGTAGGATCCAGGGAGGGACGGGGAGTGCGGCGGGGAGCAACGCACCCCCTCGGTGGTGCTGTTGTTGTTGTTGCTGGAGGACTCGGGCATGGACCACGCCTTCTTGCTGCTGCGGTTGCTCCCTCGGAAGAAGTTCTTCCAGGAGTCGGGGATGAACCGGTGGACTGGCTTGATGTCGATGGCGGGGTCCGGCTCCGGTTCGGTGTCCTGCTCACTGTCGCTGGGGTCGAACTCGGGGCCGACGGGAGGCTGGTCCGGCAGAGGCGGAGGAGGGAGAGGGTCGGCGCTCTTGGCCAGATCGGGGGACCTCTGCTCCCTCAGGGGCTGCAAGTCGTACGACTCAGGCAGGGGTAAGGACTCATGGGGAACCTGGTCATAAAACGGCGACTGGCGGACACGCTCAGTGCGTCCGTGGTAACCTCCTCCATAGGACATGAGGATGCTGATGGTCCCTGGAAACATCCACACAAAATGAAGAGGTCATGCTGAAAAATTTTTATGACAAAAACTATGGTTCAGCTACAAGGACTGAACATTTTATCACAATATTTTGGAGTAATATTGTGATAACGGTAAAAGTGACAATAAGATAAATATGACCCATATGACCCAGCAACCCCTTTAGGAAACCAGTCACATAAAAAACTGACTTGTATGTATTGATATCGACTTGTACGCCTTTATTGAGCAAATAGTGGAGAAAAATAGTAAAACTAACAATCCCAACAGTATAGACAAACATAATTAATTGGTTTTTCATTGGGACAATAATGAATCAGAATTGTATTGTGATAAGAAATTTATTACGATAAATGAGAAACGATATGATAAATGCCCACATCTCCTACAAACACAAAATTAGTTCAGTTCAACGTTCAGTTATTTTTAAGAGATTTTTGGAGAAAAGTTAGTGGTTTTATTGTTACTATGAGCATATTTATTTAGGTTTTAGTTTGCTTGCCACTGTCAGTTTCAGTGTGGTCTCCTCTGTTTTCCTCTTTCCAGTCATTCTCTGTCATTTGCATAAAATTTGTTTTTTGCATGTTTGTCTCTCTGTGTACTAAGACAAAAGAGAATATAACACAGAGAATGTCTATTGGCATCTCTGATAAAAACTTTACAAGAAGAAATCATTTTACTTAATCAATTCAAAAACTACTTATCTCAAAGGGAAATTACATTTCTTATCTAATCTCATCTTCAAAGATTTGTGATTGATGGTGATGCTATGGGCTCTCCAGTAGCAGTCAGTCCTACAACGAGTCTGAAGAGGCCTTTGACTGAAGACAGCTGCTGTATAAAAACCTCACAACTGTAACTGACCTGCTAACGACTCAATATCAGGGCATCAGAGACGATATTTCACAGCAACATGTCCTGTATGATGCCATCAGTTGTTGGCAAACTGCTAATCCATCTCATTTGCTTTTGCTGCTCCTTTTTAAATCTCTGTCTGGTCAGACAGACAGAGATTTGACAGAGATCATGGTGATCACTTGTCACTATGACAAGTGATAAGTGTAATTATCACTTGTGTTACATGCTTCTGCTTGAGGAAGTTTTAAGCCTTTTTAACTGTGATAACTCTGATGAAGACTAACTTCAAAAACTCTGTGTATGATTGAAATTGTTACTTTTCAAGCTAATTTCCTCCTTACATTATCAATAAACCCTATATGTATTTTAAAGTAGGATTCAATGAAATTATTACATATTGTTCAGCAGTGGGGTTCCACTACTGAATGCAGCTGACGTGGCAAAGAAGATTTTGTTTTATAATGTGGAAGCATTTATTTTTTTTATGCAGTTTGTTTTCGTTACGCCTTTGCAGAATCCAGTAACATTTGTAGTAATTTTTAATATTTTAATACTTTTTTTATCATCATCATTATCACAATAATCAAAAACATAATTCATTTTTATTGATTATTAATAAATTCCTGTAAGTGAGTCTGTCACAATAAGCAATTAATCAATAACATAAGTTGAAATTAGCTCAATAATTTTCACTTTGATTAATATTTTTTGAAGAGAAATTTTGATTACTGAGAATTGATGAGCCATTTCATCTATGCTTTCGATTGTGTGTGTGTTTGTTTCCGTTTCATTAATTGTTTTTGGTTGTGTTTTATTTTGGATATTGAAAATATCTTACACCTTCATCTTAAGTGTTCTTTACAAAATTAATGATTATTGGTCTTTGAGAGAGCAAATTTGCATCATTAAGCCATTATCAATATATCAGTTTAAAATGGTCCCATAATAACAATATTGTTTACCACAATTATTCCTGTAAAACATTTTTGTCCAGCAAAATCTGTTACAGTGACAGGCCAAGCTGTAAGTCTCCTCCCTATTAGTGTATTTATCTACTGACGTAAAAGATTTAACAACTGAAATTAATATTTAAACAGGACAGGCAAATAAGTAGGAAATATGAGAAGAAGAAACCACCAGATAAAGACTAAATGCCAATCATTCTTGCAGTAACTATGGAGCAATCAACACAGCTGCTAAGAGTCACCACAGAAAACACCCTTCAGCCAAAAGCCCTCATGAGTGAAGATTTGTCCCTCCATGCAAGCTGGGGCAAGAATGCATTTTTGTGCTGCAGCTAAATAAAAAGGAATGAATTCCCACGGTGCTGTTGGAATTGCCACGCATCGTTTCCAGGAATGTTGCACTTACCGCTGGCTTCAGGAATCAGCACAAAAATACATTCTATACAACCAATCAGACGAGTCCGGAGTATGAAGAGGATTTAAAAAAAAACAAAAAAAAAAACAAAGAAGGAGCTTCAATACCTCTTTCACACGCAGTTACTCAACACGACTTACATTGGCTTGCAGGTCAGAATGCAAACCTTGTATGAATGCAGAATCACCTGTAGAGACAAACAAGCACTAATGAAGACAGGAAATACAAACATTGAAAAACATCTGTGCTTCTGATTCACTTTGACGTTCACTATCCAGGTCAGTCATCTACACATGATGACTATTTGCTTTGGTTCAAACATGCATGACTGTACAACAGAGCATGGCTGTACATGGGATTTCCTATGCACCTTGAATGCAACACAGGTGTGCAGCTCAATAGCCTCAATGTGTGGCAATTCATAATATCAGACTTTAAGTTTAGGCAGAAGTAAGATGCCGGTTTATTTAGCTGTATAGTGTATTTAAGTACAACTTTGCTTCATCTCTATGTTTATGTTGTAACTGTGGTTCTAATTAGCTTGTATTATTCTGCTTTGTTTACAGAAACTACACACACACACACACATACACACACACGTATATACATTCTGGCGACTTTCTACATAAAGAGAGTGAACCTGGATTGGACTCCTCGTGATCTGTTCTGCATACACCCATATAAATGTTCTGGTCGGACACTTTGAAGCGATTGCTGCCAGCTCAGGTCTAAGGTCTTCTCAACAATGACACTGAGGATTTAAGTAGCTGTTTCAGAAAATGCTGATCAATAAAATGAATTGACTGACTGCTGTTTGGATAAAAACGACTTGTGATGTCACAGGAGTAAATCATTTGAAGATGATGAAAAGGAAACAGTGACTGAAATTATCACACATGATAACCAAAGTATGCAGAATAGAATTTTTTTTATTTTGACATACTGATCCTTGAAGCAAATGGGGTGCAGTCAACTCCAGGAACCGCAGCAGTCTTCTAAAAAAAAAAAAAAAAAAAAGAGAGAAAGAAAACAATCTCAAATCTAGTGTTTCAATACCGGATTGAAACAACTTTTCCCACTTCCCATACCAATGAGATAATTTCTGAGGCTTAGTATTGGCCGATACCGATCTGATACAGAAAAACATGTAAAAACAACTTTCATTTGTTCAGTCAGTGCAGTTAGGATTAGAACAGCCAATGTTAAATAAATAGTAAAGAATCTGAGCCTGACGAAAACAATAAGTGGACGAACTCAGGCAAACATGTAAAAACTTCTTTTCAAATGATTCAGAAAGTGCAAATAGGATTTTTAAATATAATGTAAAATAAGCAATAAAACATAAATAGGACTGAATTCTATGCTTATTAATAAGCACAAAATTATGTTTTTTAATTATTAATTAATATTGGACAGTGCATCTCTGAAACAACACTAGATGAACAATATGACCACAATATTGTCATTCCTTCATATCAACAGAAGACATCGAGATCCAAAGGGGGTTTAAATGACTTCAACAGCAAATAAGCTGTGGTTGAAACAATTTACATTACTTTACAACTACCCACTTGAAATGGTTATTTATTTCAAGTGAACATATGGATTTTTCTGCATTTTATACCTATAAAATATATCTGTGCACTTGCTCACACACAAGAAAAAAGTTATTTTCAAGCAAAAACCTTTTCTAACACATCTGTTCTTCCACTAAGCTTTCAACGGATCTCTGCTGCTTTTTTTCATTAGAAAATATTCTAATTTGTCTAAAAGCTGAATTTTGGGCATTCATTAAATATACTATCATCAACATAACAAAAGTAAATAAAAATGATAAATTTATAACTATCTATAGGAGTTTCACTTATAGGAGTGCTTATTAGAAATACATAAAATCTCCTTTAAAATGTTGTTGTTTATAACTTTAAAATATGATCATATGCTGAACTTAAGTTTTAAAGCTTTTTTTCCCTTTAACGTTTTAGAAATATTTTTAATAATAGAACTCCCATAATGATACAAAAATTAGGTATTAGTAGAAATTAATTTAGTTTATGGTGGATTTTTTTCTTCCAAGCAAATAGAATAAAAACACACCAAAACTTCCAAACTTATCCCAACGACACAAAGCAGAAAAAGCCCAGCATGCTTCAGTTTCCAGAATAATCAGAGCACTGTGCAGTCAGGAGGCCTGTGGTAACAAATAAACCTAAAGAGGCAGCGGCTGAAACCCTGCAGGAGTAAAAGGTCGGCTAGACCCTTTCTTAGCTGCATTTTTTAACTCATGAAGTATTTAATGTCTGTTTTCTTAAGTAATAAGCGTTACATTTTAACTTCGGCTAATTTTATAGCTTTTATCTGGGAAAAAGGGCGGCGGAGGAGTGAATTTCACTCGAAGTGGCCGCGAATTAACGCAGCGTCATTTTTACAGCTGACTTTTTAACTTTAATAGTCCTTATAAAAGCCTCGTTGTTTGTGTCCTCTAGCTTGCTCTCCTCCGTACCACCGAAACGATGCTGGAAAGAAAGTCGCTTACCTTATTCACTTTGCTTCGTTCTCCCACTTCTCGTTTCTCCCATTTCTGAAACATTAAACCGCAGGTTTCGCTGTACTAGGCCATGTGACCCGCCCATCCCTTTGACGTCACCGCGCAGAGGGGGAAGTTTACCTGTGGCAGAGTTTCAGTATAACACCTGAGAGCCGCACACACTCACTGTGACTCTCGGCTGTAAATAAGCACCTGAATAAAATGTTCCCATATCTGAGCCGCAGTCAGAGCTCACACAATGTACTGTCATAAATACAAACGAGACAGAGGAATACACGAAACCCATTTTCTAATGACTTTCCGTTTGTCGCCGTTTAAAAAAAATATCAACATTTGTAAGATGCAGATCTATAGTAGATACCGTCAAGAAGATTGTGGTTTAAATATTAATTGATCGGATTAATGGGCATGTTAAAATTAGATTTTTGTGGTAAAATTTAAGAACCACACTATGTCACTATGCGGGAGATCGACAGGCGGATTGGGGCAGCGTCTGCCGTGAAGCGGTGCTGTACCGGTCCGTCGTGGTGAGAGAGCTGAGTCAAAAGGCGAAGCTCTCGATTTACCGGTCGATCAACGTTCCCACCCTCATCTATGGTCATGAGCTTTGGGTCATAACCGAAAGAACGAGATCACGGATACAAGCGGCCGAAATGGGTTTCCTCCGCAGGGTGGCCGGGCTCTCCCTTAGAGAGAGAAGCTCGGTCATCCGGGAGGGACTCAAAGTAGAGCTGCTGCTCCTCCACAGAGAGGAGCCAGTTGAGGCTCGGGCATCTGGTCAGGATGCCTCCTGGACGCCTCCCTGGTGAGGTGTTCCGGGCACG